>RPOG01000488.1:297658-339424 GCA_008086565.1 Thalassoma bifasciatum | reverse complement strand
CAACAACCAAGTGACTGATGACCAGCAACCAAGTGACTGATGACCAACAACCAAGTGACTGATGACCAACAACCAAGTGACTGATGACCAACAACCAAGTGACAACCAACAACCAAGTGACAACCAACAACCAAGTGACAACCAACAACCAAGTGACAACCAACAACCAACAACCAAGTGACAACCAACAACCAACCGACAAACTGACTGAAGACCTTCAACCAACTGATGACCAACAACAAACTGATTAATGACCAACAACCAACAACCAAGTGACTGATGACAAACAACAAACTGATGACCAACAACAAACTGATGACCAACAAACAACTGACGACCAACAACCAAGTGACAACCAACAACCAAGTGACAACCAACAACCAACTGACGACCAACAACCAACTGTTTGACAACCAACAACCAAGTGACGACCAACAACCAACTGACAACCAACAAACAACTGACGACCAACAACCAACTGTTTGAAGACCAACGTCCAACCGACAACCACTGACAAACTGACTGAAGACCTTCAACCAACCAACTGATGACCAACAACCAACTGACTGATGACCTACAACCAACTGATTAATGACCAACAACCAACTGACTTGGCACCTTCAACCAACTGATAATCTACAACCAACTGATGACCATCAGCCAACTGACAACCAACAACCAAGTGACTACCAACATCCAACTGACGACCATCAACCAACTGATTAATGACCAACAACCAACTGACAGTCAACAACCAACTGACTTAGGATCTTCAACCAAGTGATGACCGACAACTGACTGCCAGCTGACAACCAACTGACCAAGGACAGCTTGGTGACAGCCAACAACTGACTGATGACTACTGAATCACCAATGAGCGACCAACAAGTGACTGACAACTAGCCCATCAACTCACCAGCAGACTAGTAACTGGCAACAACTTTGTGTTTGAAGCTAATCTCCTTTGAGTGTAAACAAATCCATCTGTGGTAAAATAAACCATTAAAACCAGCACAGGCTGAATATCCTCCATCCAGCTCCTAAAGATCCTGGACCTCAGAAAGTTTTACCCCCTTAATTAATAGATTATAGATGTTTGACTGAGAGTGTAAAGAAAGAGTGAGGTGTATCAGATAAATCTGATTCTCTTTTCCTGTGTTTGTAGGTGATGAGTGTGAGTCAGCCGGGTAAATACTCGAACTATCGGAGCATGCATGGATCTCAAATTAAGTTCACCTGTGACCAGACCCTCGTGGTGAGCAAACAATCACACTCTCTGGTTATTGAAGCTGTCGACTCCTGACTGTTTGTAAAATGATGTTTTTTGTGACGTGCTTTGTGTCCAGGGGGATGTTTTAATAAACCAAAACGCAGCCAAGATAGGAGATCGCTTCATGTCCTTCAAAGAGGGAATCGCATTTGGCATCGACCAGCTGCTGGAGCCGCCGGGTCTGGGCGCTCACTGTGACAGCGTGGAGAACAGAACCATCAAAGTGAGTGGAAGAAGAGTTTTTAAAAACACAAACCTGAAAAGGAGAACATCATGACTCGTGTCTTTCTGCAAACGTTTCAGGGACGCTGTGGGAGCTGTGCGATTCCTCCAGTCTGTCCGTACAGAAACCACGACACGGTGAGATCCTTTTTTTTTTTTTCTGCCAGAAAAAAACCTGAGTACAACACAAAGATGATCAGGAATCAAACTGTAATGATCGAATTTTATATTAATCCATGTTAAGACGCTAACAAGGGGATTCTTTTTAGACTTTGAATTCTGTCAGGGCTCCGACCGTTTTAAATTTAAGTATCATTGGAGTAACTGAAGATACACCTGGTTTTACGCACGAGGCAAGATTTGATTGTAGACAGAACTTAAAATTTAATTATGACACAAAATTATTAGGTTGAATTGAACAATATTCCCCTCAAAATTAACAAAACAAAAACGAAATGAGAAACAAAATAACTTCACCCCAACCGTCCGTGCAAGTCTCCCAACTATTTAATTTCAGTTCAGCGTCTTCATCACTCCCATTGTTCGTATGTCTCATAAAATCCTCAGTCTCAGACAAGAAAACGAAACAAAAGTAATTCAAAACTCCTCTGCTGAATAGTTTTAAAGAAATAAAAATGATCAAGAAAACCAAAAAACTTAAATTGACTTAAAGGGAACCCCGACTGTAAGGACTAACAGGCATGAATCTGCTTAAATGTTTGTCTCAAACTAGAATTTGTTGTTAAAAGACATAACAAATTGGTTTTTCTTTAAGAAAAAAAAAACACAGTTTCTATCCTTCGGGCGCAGCCATTTTTTTAACTGCCGCAATGCATTCTGGGTTGATGACGTAGATTGGTTGCTTGGTGCCGAGCATCTGGATTTGGCCGTTTCCTCACTACTAGTCACCGTAAGTCACGAGGTTTGAGGAGGGAAAAAAACATAATAATGCCACATGTGGCTGCTTTTGGTTGCACTTTTCAGTCCAAAGGAAACAAGGAGACTGATGTTAGTCTGCACAGCTTCCCAAAAGACAAGAAAAGAAGGAAGTTGTGGGAAATGGCTTGTGGGGCGTAAACAACTTCCCATGGAGCCGCGGCTATGTTCTGGCCACTTCTCCCCAGAAGCATTTGCTGCATTTAGCCGGCCCATGCTGATGAAAGAGCTGACAGGTGTGGGTCATTATAAACGGAGACTAAAGCCAAATGCTGTGCCGACTATTTTCCAACACAAACCCACAAAACTTCCTCTGGAAACCACTGAAGTCCGCTCCAGGACTTATATGATCCTGTATGAGATCCAGCCCGGTGCAACCATATGACATCACTACCCAGACGTTATTGCGGCGTAAACAACAATGGCGGCCTACAGGTGAAAATATTTGTTCAAATTTTATACAAACTAAGATATTTTGAGAGATTTTATTATGGTTCTTATGTAGCTGGTAAAAACACTGATCATTTAGGAAAATGACGTTCTGGTATCCAGGGTTCCCTTTTCTCACGCTGCATTCTTCTTTTTTCCTCCTCTTTCTTTACGTTACATCCTCTATTTGTAATTTTTCGTCGCTTACTTTGTTTTATTTCATACATTCCAAACATCTAAGTTAAACACACCCCTTACTTAACCCATTAAATACAGTGGAATAAGTGTTTCTTTTGCTCACTTTCCTACTTCAATGTCACCAAACCTGACTCCTGCTTTATTCCAGGGGAGGACGGAGAGCTGCGTGAATTACCGCTCCAGGTTGGGGCGTGGCTACGGGCACTTGTACGGCCTGGAAAGTCGTTTCAACCGAATGGGCTGCAGGAGAGAGTGTCAGTCTGAAACCTGGAGCCAGAAATGCTGCAAAAACCACTACGGCCGAGACTGTCAAGGTAAGAACAGGAGAAAGTCTGAACAGGAAAGTGGCAGGAAGAAGTTGGTCAATGAAGTCTTCAGGGGTTTCTACATCATCTACATCACAAAACTAACTCCACACAAACATTAGTCACATTTCATTAGGGCTGGATGATTTGCAAAAATAATCTAATTGAGATTTTTATTTCCTATATTGCAATTGTTCCCATCTTCTCTGTTTTTAAACAAACACATTGTAGAACATGAACATTTACATTAATTACAGCACAACAACAACAACCCACTACCACTACAACTGGGACTGATTCTTACACATTTTTCACTCTTTTTTTTGCCACTTTTGGACCATTTTCGATACATTCTCACTATTTTCCAGGTAAGTCCCAATTTTCTTGCCAATTTTTGCTACTTTTCATCGTTTTTAACCATTTTTAGACGACTTTTTGCAGCACACTGACTATTTCCAAGTTGAATCCCAACTTTTTTGCCATTTTTGTTGACCGTGGCCGTTTTTACCACTTTTCACTGTTTTTCCTCAACTTTTTCACCATTTTTGCAACTTGCTGAATTTTTCAAAACTACCGCATAAACTTTTTAGCCATTTTTGTTGACTTTTGGCCAAGTTTAGTCACTTTTCACTCTTTTATTTCCACTTTTGGACCAGTTTTCACTATTTTTTTGAGTATTTACAGGTTTTATCCCAATTTAAATCCCAATTTTTTTTGCTTTTTTGGCATTTTAACCACCATTTTTGCTACTTGCTGAATTTTTCAAAAACTCCGCCTAAACTTTTTAGCCGTTTTTCTTGACTTTGGGCCAAGTTTAGTCACTTTTCACTCTTTTATTGCCACTTTTGGACCAGTTTTCACTATTTTTTTGAGTATTTACAGGTTTTATCCCAATTTAAATGCCAATTTTTTTTGCTTTTTTGGCATTTTTGCCACCTCAAAAGTGTAAATTTATTGCACTTTTTCTGCAAAAGTTTGTAGTGTAAACTCCAGATGACCTGCTCACCTCTTCTTCAGCCTTTAAACTGTTGTTTTGGGGACCAGAGTCTTTTCTTAACACTCACTTATTGAGCTGTACAATGAAGACATGTCATCATTAGTGTGGTGTTAGTTCGAGCAGACTGTGTTTGTTTGTATTTTACGACCAATTTAAGAGTAAATCCAACTGATACCAAAAGGTTTGGATACATTTTTTTGAAACTATAAATTCCGAGAGTTGCGTCCTGTCCGCCATGAGAAGAAGCAGCGAGAACATCTTTGTTATTCTGTGTGTTTCAGTCTGTCCAGGTGGCGTGGAAGCTCCTTGTGGGAAACACGGCGACTGTAACGATGGTTTGCAAGGTTCAGGAACGTGTAAGTGCCACAGAGGCTTCAGAGGAAACGCCTGCGATCGCTGTTTGCCTGGATTCTACGGCGCCAACTGCACAGGTTTGACCAGAACACATCTGCAGGAAACAGCACGAGAATCATCATTATATTGTTGTTTTTTGATTTTTATACGTTTTGTTTCTTGTTGGGATCTAAAGGAGAAGGTTGCACATTAACTCTGACCTCTTAATGCAGAGGTAGATTACAGTTGAGGCAGCTCAACAAACGGCCCCGCAGTAATGTCACCTCACTCCTCTACCCGCCCCAAAACACGCCATCTGAAGTCAGCCTCAACCCCTCCAGCTCGACTTCAGTCTGTCGCCATAGCAACAGTCCCCACTCACCATCACACAGCTGGATGTTGTTCAAGCAGACGAAACCGGCAGCTGTGCTCACCCAGAGTCACCCTTCCAGAACGGGCTGTTTAATCAGTCGCCGATCGCCGTCTGCTGGGTTTTAGATCATCTCCTCCACGTTCATCAGACGCGTCATCATTAAACATCATAAAGATGGAGGCAACGCCACAAAAACCGTGTGCAAAACCAAAACCAAAATACTCTGGATGCGTCTCTGTCACGGTAATTTGTGAACTCACACCGGCTTCATTCTATCGTGTTCTGGCTGCGTCTCTGCTCCAGCGGGTCGGACCAGCAACAATCCTTTTTTCACCAGATGTTGGAGCAATGACACGACAGTTTTCACAAAAAAGATCAGCGCAAAATAAAACACTTACAAAATAAAACAACGTATGCCCAAACCAGAAGGTACGTATCATGACTACAACAACAAACCAACATTCAGCAGAAACCAGAGGTCCGTCCTACGAAGCTGGATTTTCTCTTTTAATGAGCAAACTTTAGGGTTAAACCCGTATTTTCCAAACCGCGACCCTGGTTTACTTCATACCAGGATAAATCACCATGGTTACCTTGCTGAACAGCTAACCTGCTCTGGATAAGAGCTCAATAAGTACAAAAGCTTCACCTCCCTGGAAAAATTGCCGCCCATTCTTGAACGATCCTGTTGGCGTTTGTTATAACAGTTTTTAGGGATGGATTCAATCCTTTAGATGTTCTCAACGACATCCTGAACCAAAGATACAGATTTGACTGTACCATAGACTGTATAATGAGTGGACGTAATGATGTTCGGCTTAATCTGAAGCCTCCAGCAGATGCCCCGCCCCCTGGTGTCTGGCTGCAGTATAGGTCATAAGCCCCGCCTCCCCATGTATTCCAGATATGAGCCGGGAAAACTTAAAAAAATTACGATACCTACGAAACGTTTCTCTCATCTTTACGCTAAGGTAGTATGATGATGTCATCTGGCTGCATGGTGTTCAGGTGTTTTTTTTCTGAGAAGTTAGTTTCTCATTAGTTATTGGACGTTAAAAACCGCAATATAAGTTTCGTTTTACGGTAGTTGACAGCTGCCGTTTGTGAGTAGTTTTTATCGGGGATATAAGAAACTTCAGGAAAGAGCCAAAAGGAGAATAAACCTTCTGAAGAAGAAGAAATAAATATTTTTATTTCTCTTTTTTACTCGGCTCCACCGGAAATTCTCTACTGCGCAGACTCTGGCTGCACAATGGCGGCTAGAGAAACGGGGTTTTTTGGCTTCAAAATCGTAGAACGGTGACAGGCGGAAGCACGCTGTCCATTCTATATACAGTCATTGGTAGGTCCTGATACCAGCCGACAAGTCCAGAAAAATGTTTCATTTCAAGATACTCAAGACAGAAATTATCCTCGAATTACTTGAAAAAATCGGCTAATGAGATAAATAAAAGGAACTTAATAAGTTTTTTGAAATAAGAATACTGTCTGAGCATAAGAAAGTAAACAATGAGTTTTCTCACTCATTGGCAGATTTGTTTTTACTCTTTATAACTCAAGGATCATTGTTTTCTCTAAATATCTTGAAACAAAACATTTTTGGGTGAATGTGGCACATATTAACTCTAATGACTCTTTTTTTTCATTTTCCATCAGTCACACTTGATTAGCGTTCAGTTTTTGCACTGCAGAGACAGAGGCTGTTTTCCAAACCTCCTACTACACTAGCGATGCCTACTACTTCAGCTGAAATTCAGTATTTAGTAGGCAGTATGCGAAAACTTGCGACATCTGTAGTAAACTACAAGTTCCCGGATGTTTCTACTGATCCGGGAAAATTTCTCAGTATGCAACGGACCAGTCTACCTGGCGTACTGTTTCCCACAATGCAGGGCGCTAATGGCGTTTGTCAGTTTGGGGGCGCTCAGGTTGAGGTGAATTACTGACACCTACTGGAATAAATCAGCTCAACTACAACACAACAACAAAAATGTGAAACGGTCCCAGAGATAAAAGTGAAGTGACAGGAAAGAAACAGCGGTAAATCTGCTCACTTCATCATGAAAGAGCTGTTTACTTTTACCAAATTCATAAAAGCCCCTAAATCATTCATCACTTTTTATTTTACACTAACAGCCTACGTGGGTAATGAGGACGCAGTTTTTACACCAGCTGGAAAAATAAAAAGTCAGTTGGTTTCAGATTTATTTTCAATACACGATAACTTTTGGTGCAAGATAAAAAATCAAATATGGAGATTTTGCTGCATTTTATACCTTTACAAATGTGATAGAATCGAGACTTTTATCTCTCCCTGAATTTGTTGTTTTTCTAAATGAATTAAAAATGTTCCTTGAACCACTAAAATAATGAAAAAACCATAACAATTCTCAAAAAAAATTACAACTTCCTTCACATGCTTAATTTCATTTATTTATTTTTCTTTGTATCTCATTGACATCTAATTTAACTTATCTACTTTTATTGCTCCTGTAACTTCACCACTGATTGATGTGGTGAATTAATGACTGAAATGACAAATGTACTCATGGATTTTATTATGATGAAATTAAACATTAGAAAAAAATCCATCAGCTCCACTTCCTGAAACAGAAATCCAGAGTAGTATACGACTAGACAGGTCCAACAAAACAGTCATACTACACACTACATGTGGAAGTGCCTACTACCTACTACTGTAGTATGTAGTGTGTAGTAGGCGGTTTGGAAAACAGCCATAGTTTCTGTTAACATGGAGGGGGGCTTTAAGACCTTTACTGCAACCAGCCAGCAGGGGGAGCTCTGCGTGTTTTGGCTCCACTTTTGATTTGCTGTCTTGTCTACCATATTATGTTTCTCTCTATGTAATCGAACAAAGACGATACAACTTCAATGTTTCAGTGTGTGTATATCTGAAGTAACATCTCCAATCTCATCATTTAACAATATCTGAGGTGATTAAATTAAAGCAGGTGTTTGTGTTTTTTTCCTCCCAGCCTGCAGCTGTACGGCGCAGGGCAGATGTGATGATGGAGTTTCAGGCTCTGGAGCTTGTACCTGTGTGCCCGGCTGGGAGGGTAAACGCTGCCAGAACAAATTAGGTGAGTTTCCCTCCTGAATGTATCATCAGGAGAATTTTATTTCAAAGCTTCAGAGGCTCGTTCGATGTTTCCTGACGTCTTTGTAAAATGAATTTTATGTAGCTTCTAGTAGTTTTGATGGATCACCCGTGTGTTTTTGTGTCGCAGGCTCCATCCCGGAGGAGTGTCGTCAGTGCCACGCTGAAGCCGACTGCCTGCCAGGTGTGGGGTGTCAGTGCAAATCTGGGTTTCAGGGGAACGGCACCTTCTGTGGACCAGAGCCACGTGAGTCTGCAGAGGACGCTGAAATGACCCAGTCTCTTTTTTATTTTCTATTACTTAATAATAACTCCACCTTAGAGCATAAATCTTGCGTTACAGCTTTTTAAAACACAGAAAAGAAACATAATTTTCACCTTATCAGGCATTTTTTTATAGCAAGAATGAAACCAAAACTCTTCCAAATGAGAAGCTTTTCAACTTTTGTTTCCTTGCACATGCGAACATATTTATAATTTTTTAAAGTACTTAAAAGCTCTCAAAGATAGAGAAAGGCAACTTGTGAAATGATTCCAACCTTCAGCTGTGATAACATCAACACAAAGTCTTGAATCTTTCCGCTGTGCAGTGTTAGATCATCCTGACCTTGAAGCTCAAACAAACAGAATCACACCTTTCAGAGCTCGGAGGAGAAAAGTAGAACTGTCACCGCAGATTCTGTATCAACGTTTAAAGAAATTAGACGTCAGTTGATCATTTAAAAGGAACCCTGGCTACCAGAACGTCATTTTCCTAAATGATCAGTGTTTTTACCAGCTACATAAGAACGATAATAAAATCTCTCAAAATATCTTAGTTTGTATAAAATTTGAACAAATGTTTTCACCTGTAGGCCGCCATTGTTGTTTACGCCGCAATAACGTCTGGGTAGTGACGTCATATGGTTGCACCGGGCTGGATCTCATACAGAATCATATAAGTCCTGGAGCGGACTTCAGTGGTTTCCAGAGGAAGTTTTGTGGGTTTGTGTTGGAAAATAGTCGGCACAGCATTTGGCTTTAGTCTCCGTTTATAATGACCCACACCTGTCAGCTCTTTCATCAGCATGGGCCGGCTAAATGCAGCAAATGCTTCTGGGGAGAAGTGGCCAGAACATAGCCGCGGCTCCATGGGAAGTTGTTTACGCCCACAAGAGATTTCCCACAACTTCCTTCTTCTCTTGTCTTTTGGGAAGCTGTGCAGACTAACATCAGTCTCCTTGTTTCCTTTGGACTGAAAAGTGCACCCAAAAGCAGCCACATGTGGCATTATTATGTTTTTTTCCCTCCACAAACCTCGTGACTTACGGCGACTAGTAGTGAGTAAACGGCCAAATCCAGATGCTCGGCACCAAGCAACCAATCTACATCATCAACCCAGAATGCATTGCTGCAGTAAAACAATTGCTGTGCCCGAAGGATAGAAACTGTGTTTTAAACTGTATTTTTTTAGAGAAAAACCATTATTCATGCCTATTCGTCCTTACAGTCGGGGTTCCCTTTAACTTGACCCGAGTGAAGAGGATTAGCCAACAGAAGTGAAACACATTCATCAGACTTCTGTTTCTGTTTTCACGTCTGGAGAAAAGTCAGATTCAGTTCCCGTCTTCTCTGAGGGAGTTTAGCTTTCACTCTGGTCTGAAACAACCACAGATCTTGTCCATACAAAGAAAAACAACATAAACTTAAACTTAAAGTGAGGTTTTTAAAAAATGGATAAAATAACAATGTTGGATGTTCAGGTTCAAACTTCTACATGTTTCATATGTTGGAAAAATCCCTGAGTCTGTCTGTGAACTGATGAAAACACTACGATATGAAAAAAGCAGCAAACTTTTAGGGGATGAGTTGAAATGATGAGGTCATCACATAAAAATTTCCCAACCTCTGACCTGAGGAGTCACTACAATTTACTACAAACTGATTCTCCTCACAGTCACTTCAACCCTTTAACATGTGAGCCCTAAAATGCCTGCCTGGACTATTTTGTTTATCTTGACCATAAAACTGTCAAAAATGTCCTGTGAGTCAGTGTTCAGGCCATTGTTTCTGGAATACTTTAAACTTTTAATATCTGGTGTTATTTCCAATTTACTGCATGTTTTGTGAAAGAAAAACACAAACAGAGAATTGGATGTTTGAGGTTTAGTGAAGAAAAAAAACACTTTAAACAACCAGAACGAATACATTTTAGAGAATGAGATAAAAATTGGAACATTAACAAACATATGTACAGTAACGTTTCTGAGATTTTTTTCTCTTATTCTGTATAAAAAAAGGTATTAACAGCATCACTGGATTATTCAGCATCTCAGATCTTCTCCCTCTCTTTGCACAAAAGCCACTGAAGGATTTTTTCTCTCCTTCTTGTCAAGAAAACTGAATAAGGACGTAAAGGAGAAGATATTCAGCTACTCACGTTTCTTGTACAGTACAAGCAAAGAATGGTTTAGTATTTATAAAGATTAGAAACTATTCAAGCCTCAAACAACAATCACACAGCACAAAGAAGAGTGGAAACACATTTCTGAGGCTGCAGAAAAACATGATGCACTATTTTGCACACGACCCGTAAACCAGGGTTCCTACACATCCTTAAAAAGTCTTAAGTTCATTAAAATGTTATTTTCTGGTCTTTAATAAGTTACTCAAAGGTCTTAAATTTGTAAGGGCAGGATTTGTTTATGTTTTATTGATTTTTTTTTTTTTGTGGGACTTTTTGAAAAGGAGATTTAGAGTGAAAACTGTTTACAAGCTTTTGAGATAATTTATCTGCATCTTAGCTCAGCAGTCTATGACTTTAGGTCACTGTTTGCACTTTTACATACAAATATTAATCAAAGAGCAACTTCACGTTCAATAAACAGTCAAAAAGTAAAGTTGAATGAGTCTCGTTAAGTGACACACGCTATGATTTGGTTGTAAAGCAGCAGGATCCTCCAAACCATCGACTATATTTATGTGCTTTTGGTCTTAAATTTCATTAAAAGTGGCATCAAAAAGGTCTTAAAAAGTCTTAAATTTGACTTTCCTGTACAGTACAAACACAGGACGTTACTTCGTTCTGTGAATTCGTTTAAGGGTTAAAGACTTGAAACAGCTGTGGAGAGAATTCTCATTTTCTGTGAATTTATCTTCAAAAATTGGTCGTTAAAAGCTTCATCTGATAACTTTTGAGTGACAGCGTTTTTTAAATCAGCCCCGAGCAGCTGTTTGCTCTGGTGATTGGATAATAACGAGGAGGACGTGTAAACATCTCACAGATCAGATACCGTCCTTCTCTCCTGACATGAATCCACATCACATGACGGCTTTATCAAACCCCGCAGCTCCAGACCTCTGCGCCTCCTACAACGGCGGCTGTCACCAGAACGCCGACTGTAACCAGACAGGGCTGCTCGTCAACTGCACCTGTCGCAGCGGTTACCAAGGCGACGGCTACTCCTGCCAGCCCATCAACAGGTTGGAGCGGTTTCCTCTGATGTAAATTCCTGCTCCTCTTCACTGGTTTGTGCATCGTTCAGTGAATCCGTTTGTTTCTCTTCTCTCTGTCTCAGGTGTCTTGAAGAAAACGGAGGCTGCAGTGAATTCGCCTCCTGCAAGTTCACGGGTCCAGTACGTCAAACTTCATCTTCGTTTACCTGTGACATCATCACAAATAATCACAGACAGATTTCTTTTTCCAGGATGAGCGTGAGTGCGAGTGTTTGCCGGGGTATTTGGGTAATGGAGTCCAGTGTTTGGAGAAGGTGGTGCCCCCTGTTGACCGCTGCCTGGAAGACAACGGCGGCTGCGACCCTGTGGCGACATGCAAAGACCTTCATTACCATGGTAACGTGTTTTAACGAGCTGCTTTGATGTGAACAATGACTGTATATAGAATGGACAGCGTGCTTCCGCCTGTCACCGTTCTACGATTTTGAAGCCAAAAAAACCCGTTTCTCTAGCCGCCATTGTGCAGCCAGAGTCTGCGCAGTAGAGAATTTCTGGTGGAGCCGAGTAAAAAAGAGAAATAAAAATATTTATTTCTTCTTCTTCAGAAGGTTTAGTCTCCTTTTGGCTCTTTCCTGAAGTTTCTTATATCCCCGATAAAAACTACTCACGAACGGCAGCTGTCAACTATCGTAAAACGAAACTTATGTCGCGGTTTTTAACGTCCAATAACTAATGAGAAACTAACTTCTCAGAAAAAAAACACCTGAACACCATGCAGCCAAATGACATCATCATACTACCTTAGTGTAAGGATGAGAGAAACGTTTCTACGAGGTATCGTAATTTTTTTAAAGTTTTCCCGGCTCATATCTGGAATACATGGGGAGGCGGGGCTTATGACCTATACTGCAGCCAGACACCAGGGGGCGGGGCTTATGACCTATACTGCAGCCAGACACCAGGGGGCGGGGCTTATGACCTATACTGCAGCCAGACACCAGGGGGCGGGGCATCTGCTGGAGGCTTCAGTTTGAGCCCAAATTCGTTACGTCCACTCATTATACAGACTATGGATGCGAAGCTCTTGACGCCACGTTCCATCTCCAAACTTCCAAACCGTGGTGATGAAGTTCAGTTCACACTCGTCTCATGTTTCAGGTAAAACAGCCGGAGTCTTCCACCTGCGCTCACCGGAGGGAAAGTACAAGCTGAACTTCAGTCAGGCCGACGCCGCCTGTCAGAGCGAGGGCGCCGTGCTCGCCACCTTCAAACAGATGGGAGACGCTCAGCAGGTAAACACGCTCCCACAGGCCACACTTACTCAGGAGCTGAAGAAACTTTCTGCTTCTTCAAATAAAAAGGAGATTTTTGAGCAGTGCAGTAATTTTAACCAGAGGGAGATTAGTCTTTCTTTTCCACTTAAGTTTCAATAAAAACACAGACATGAGAATATTAAATGCCCCTGAAGCCAAGAGAACACTGCTGATAAGGTCTTTGCACATTGAGTCCGTTTTCTTCGTCCGAAATTAATGCACTTTAAAAGTTACCCTGGCTACCAGAACGTCATTTTCCTAATTGATCAGTGTTTTTACCAGCTACATAAGAACCATAATAAAATCTCTCAAAATATCTTAGTTTGTATAAAATTTGAAAAAATATTTTCACCTGTAGGCCGCCATTGTTGTTTACGCCGCAATAACGTCTGGGTAGTGACGTCATATGGTTGCACCGGGCTGGATCTCATACAGGATCATATAAGTCCTGGAGCGGACTTCAGTGGTTTCCAGAGGAAGTTTTGTGGGTTTGTGTTGGAAAATAGTCGGCACAGCATTTGGCTTTAGTCTCCGTTTATAATTTTTATAACTAAAAATACAATTTAAAAAGCCCGGTTTAGAAATAGCAGGAATAAGTGTTAGACTCTGGGTTTTGATAGAAGTCAAAATTCGACTATTTCTCTAAAAATCTTATTTTTAATTTTTTTTTGCCCTTTATCCTTTAATTTTGTATTAAATTCTAAGTAAATCTTAGAATGTTTACTTTTTATAGCAAAATTTTAACTTTTTATCTCAAGCACTGCTTTTATTTCAAAACGTAGACTTTTTATCTCAGACTTTTGTCATCTCAAAATTTTGACCTTAAATGAGAAAGTTTGGACTTTTTTCCACGTGATGTTAAATTGATTTCTTAAACTCTGAGTTTTGACATTTTGTCTCAGAATTTTGTCCTAAAGTCTTAAAATTTCCACTTTTCATTTTAAAACATTGACCATTTATCTCAAAGTCAGAAACAATTCTTACCTTCAGTTTTCATTTTCATCCTCACATTAGAGTAAAAGCTTTTGATGTTTCAATGGTTTGATGTAATTTTCCGTCAAGTTTGTAAATGTTACTGTTCATCGTGAAAACTTCACTAAAGTTTGATTTAAAGAAAATTGTGAATCGAATTGAAATCACTGTATCTGCCAGAAAAATCGCAATTAGATCTTTTTCTAAAACCGGTCAGCCCTAGTCATTATATTCAAGGCTGTTTTTCATTTGTTGCTTGAGAAAAACATATTAAAGCAGCTTTTTCATTGGTGCTTGACTCTGGCGATGTCCTTTGTTTGTAAAAACAAGCAAAAACAGTACCAACCTCAAATATCAACCCATAAAAATTGGCAGTCTTTATCGGTCATCGACTGAGGTTGATAAAAAAAATTTGGTATCCCCATCTGACCTCAAAAGTACAAATGTGGCTCCTTTTAATAGAGAAATAAACATTTCTGAGAAGCGTTGATGCAACAAAGATATAAACTAATCCCAAAACAAGCTCCCTTACTTGAAAAGAAGTTTTATTTGTCCATAATCGTGATTGTAAACTGATCCTAAACCTTTTGATGATCAATTCTCGCCGCCTCATCCTGCAATAATCTCTGCAGCTGATCGTTAAGTCTTTTCTTTGATCCTCAGGCCCGTTCACAGCAAAGCATGCTGGTATTTCTGGTATTTCTGCTCTTATCTGCCCTCTCCTCTGGTTGTGACAGCTGGGAATGCATCTGTGCGTGGCCGGATGGTTGGACGGAGGAAAGGTTGGATACCCCACCACCTTCCCCTCCGTCAGGTGTGGAGGGAACCACGTCGGTGTGGTGATCTACAAAGAGCCCGTGGATCAGAGCAGCACCTACGACGCCTACTGCTACAGACTCACAGGTAACACAACCGCTGGGTTTACACAGTTTGGTGTGTTGGTTTAGAATCAAGACAGAAGGAAAAAAGTCTCAGTCATTGTTCAGATTTTAAACATCAAACATTAAAAATAAAGAAGGTGAACTCCCTGACATTTAGGAAGTTGAAACTCTTAGATTTTTGTTTCTCTACCTACTTGATCAATATTATACCTCAGAATACAACACTGTTCACTAATAACAAATCTTCTTGTTACGCCCTATTATGTAATAATATAATAATTTTTGACTTTATTTTGTAATAACGGTGCATTTTGTAATAAAATTCTTGAACGAAATATGTAATAAATTTTCCTGCATTATGTAATAATTTCTAATATATTGCATCGGTTGTTACAAAATGCAGGTGTTGCACTTTTTTTCCCTGGAAAATGTAAGAATTTAGTGCATTATGTAATAAACCACCAAAACTGATGTCTTAATTAGACAAAAAAGATAAACTTACCTTCCGAATTACATTGGTATCAGCATAACAGCATGAATGGTAAACATAAATTAATTTTATAAAGTAGCAAGATCAAAAAATAAATGAATAAAAAAAATCACAGAAATAACAAATAATGATTGGCAGAATATGTGGAAAAACCACCAAACAACCACCTGTTCTCAGAAATGGAGGGAGTTCTCTTGGATCTGCTTTTTCATCACACCCAAAATGAAAAGTAAATACCTGAACCATCAGCTCCTTTGTTGGAGAAATTGTGGATCATTAAATGTTTGTCATAGTCATTTATTTTGGAAGTGTTCAAAAATAAGAAACTACTGTGAAAACATTAGTACAGAAATTAATAAAATAATGGGATATAATATACATTTGAATGCTACTATATTGTGCTTATGTAACTTTACACTTGAACACATTCATGGAAAAGATCATTATTTGTTAAAAATTTTGTCTGTGGCTTGTAAAAAGACTATAACTAGGAAGTGGTACCAAGCTGATCCCCCAACTATGGAACAATGGATCCAGACGGTGGAGGAGATTTACTTGATGGAGAGACTAACACATATATTGAGACTACAAAAGGCCCAACTGGAAGACAAATGGGCAAAATGGATGATTTATAGGAACAGGAAAAGTGACACTAAAAATTGAGAGGAGTCATTCTAAGGAAAAAAAAAATTCATCAACAAATAAAAAGAAAGTTTAAAAAAAAAAAAAGTAGCAAGATCATTCATTGGTCAAATCTAAGTCAAATAAAACTGAATTTACAGAGATTGTTTTTGAGAGTTCACAGAGACAAAAAATGCTCAAAGTAATTTATGTTTACGATTCATGCTGGTGTGCTGATAGCCAATGTAATTCTGAAGGTAAGTTTATCTTTTTTGTCTAATTAAGACATCAGTTTTGGTGGTTTATTACATAAGACACTAAATTATTACATTTTCTAGGAAAAAAAGTGCAACACCTGCATTTTTAAAAAAACGATGCAATATGTAAGAGATTATTACATAATGTGGGAAAATTTATTACATATTTCGTTCAAGAATTTTATTACAAAATGCGCCGTTATTACAAAATAAAGTCAAAATTTATTACATAATTACATAATGGGGCGTTCTTACATAACTCTGACCGCTGCCAAACTCAACCCACAATCAGAGAAAACTGTTGATGATCTGCAAAAATAAAGTCTTATGGTTTTTTTGTGTGTGTAGATGTTTCCTGTGAATGTCCTGTTGGTTACATTGGAAACGGAGACTTCTGTAACGGCGTCCTGACCAGCGTCCTCGCAGCGTACAGTAACTTCTCAATTTTTTACAAGGTCAGTGAAACAGTTTGATGTTTTAGGGTCCAAACTGATGAAATCAGAGCTCACCTGTCCCTCAGGTGTCTCCTGAGTGGTCAGTTTTCTGCAGTGTAACGAGCTGCGTAAACATCAGCAAACTCTGCGTCTCAGGAAAATGTTCACCACCAGGGGGCGATATGGAGAAATATGTCAGGATCAATGACTGTATATAGAATGGACAGCATGCTTCCGCCTGTCACTGTTCTAAGATTTTGAAGCCAAAAAAACCTGTTTCTCTAGCCGCCATTGTGCAGCCAGAGTCTGCGCAGTAGAGAATTTCCAGTGGAGCCAAGTAAAAAAGAGAAATAAACATATTTATTTCTTCTTCTTCAGAAGGTTTAGTCTCCTTTTGGCTCTTTCCTGAAGTTTCTTATATCCCCGGTAAAAACTACTCACGAACAGCAGCTGTCAACTATCGTAAAACGAAACTTATATCGAGGTTTTTAACGTCCAATAACTAATGAGAAACTAACTTCTCAGGAAAAAAACACCTGAACACCATGCAGCCAGGTGACATCATCATACTACCATAGCGTATAGATGAGAGAAATGTTTCTACCAGGTATCGTAATTTTTTTAAGTTTTCCCGGCTCATATCTGGAATGCATGGGGAGGCGGGGCTTATGACCTATACTGCAGCCAGACACCAGGGGGCGGGGCTTATGACCTATACTGCAGCCAGACACCAGGGGGCGGGGCTTATGACCTATACTGCAGCCAGACACCAGGGGGCGGAGCATCTGCTGGAGGCTTCAGTTTGAGCCGAACGTCGTTACGTCCACTTATTATACAGTCTATGGTCAGGATCAGGATTTTATCGTTAAGATTATTTTGACCTGCAAACATCATTTTTAGCCTCAAATATTTCTGATCCTGTATCCTGAAATATTTCTCTTAACCTTAAATCTCAGTTTACATCCTCTAATTTTTTTTTTTAACTCTTGATATTCATCAGGTGCATTTCCAAGTAGCTTACACTCAGTCCAAGTGTAGTTTTGTGATACTTTACTTGATGAACTTTGGCTTTGTTTGGGCTCTGAAAAAATACTTTGGACATGCCCGTTTTTAAGAGTTACTACCTCAAGTATTTGATGTGCGGTAAAATAATCTTGCTGCTTTCTCTCTTTTTTGTTTCAGTATCTGTTGGACTACAGCGGCTCGTCCGTGGAGGGACAAAAGCTGGTGGATTATTTAACCCTTAAGAAGTCTGAAGTTACGCTGTTTGTTCCTCATAATGCAGGTTTTACTGCAAACAAGGTACAAGACTCAAAACTTTCACCAAAACTTACTCATTAACAGCAGCTTTACAATAATTACAAATAAGTTTCGTTCAAGTTAAATGAGTCCAGAGTTTATGAATGAACTAAGCCTGTGTTTATTTATTAGACATATTCATATCAATTTGATCTCAACTACACTTACTTTTAAAGTTCAAAACTTAAAAAACACAATTTAACTGTTATTTGATCTTGAAAAGTGAGAACCCACTTACAAAAGGATGAAAAAGTTTCCTTTTTTGTCACCAAATTTTAAACCTGTAGAGCTGTTTCTCCATCCAGATGATGTAGAATTCACAAGTAGTTCAGGTATAAAGTAAATAAAAAATAATCTCTGAACAGTTTTATTCAAAAACATGTTGGAAAAAAACTCAGGAGCAGATTTGGTTTCATTCAAATTTAAAAAAAAAAAAAAAAACCCTGTTGGGCTCAAATCTTTGAGGTTAAATATCTCGAATTGTAATTTCTCAGCATCTTTTTTAACAATATCTAATGAATTAATTTTTTTCTGCGTGTGTGTGTTCGTGTTTAGACTTTATCAGGTCGAGATCTGGAGTATCACATTTTAGCCAACAACAGCAGACGACCGTTCAAAGGTCTGAAACACCAGGAAGCCATCGTCTCCAGGCTCGGCTTCAACCTGACAGTTACACACGGGAAAAACGAGGTCACACACACACACACACACACACACACACACACACACACATGAATTCAAACATAAGAATTAGAGCACGATCAGAGTGGTTTTATGATTTTATTAACTGTCTCCTCAGAGCATAAAGCGTGTGAACAAGCTGCTGCTGCTGGACTGGGACATTCCTGCTGTGAACGGGATCATCCACGTCATCGAGGCCCCGCTCACGGCTCCGCCCCCTCCAGTGAGTACACGTGGTTTAACCCAGAGACGGTGAAGATTAAACCTGGTTTATATGTCTGCGTTGATCCCTCACCGGCAATAAATTTCTGTAGTACTCCTCCGAAACACATGAGGGCAGTGTGGGCTGTGCGAGCATCAGATCAACAGTTATACAAAGCAAATAATGTACTCACCAAGCGGCAACCATAGACTGTATAACGAGTGGACGTAACGACGTTCGGCTCAAACTGAAGCCTCCAGCAGATGCCCCGCCCCCTGGTGTCTGTCTGCAGTATAGGTCATAAGCCCCGCCCCCTGGTGTCTGGCTGCAGTATAGGTCATAAGCCCTGCCCCCTGGTGTCTGGCTGCAGTATAGGTCATAAGCCCTGCCTCCCCATCTATTCCGTTTTCAGAGCCATGAAAATTTACAGCCTGGTACAAAAACTGTCTCCCATGTGGATCTCTAATTTCCCTAATGGCACACACTGTGAGGGGCGGGGGGGGTTCTACCTCAGCAGTTTGGGAGATATTAGGATCGAGAGCTCGCCCAATCAGAGCCACAGCTCAGATCAGGCGCCCAATGGCTGTGAGTTTGGGCTCTCTCCACCTGTCGTAATCATTGACTGTATATAGAATGGACAGCGTGCTTCCACCTGTCACCGTTCTACATTTTTGAAGCCAAAAAAACCCCGTTTCTCTAGCCGCCATTGTGCAGCCAGAGTCTGTGCAG
Source organism: Thalassoma bifasciatum (assembly GCA_008086565.1). Classification (NCBI taxonomy): domain Eukaryota; kingdom Metazoa; phylum Chordata; class Actinopteri; order Labriformes; family Labridae; genus Thalassoma; species Thalassoma bifasciatum. Next base: position 319,929 of record RPOG01000488.1, on the reverse strand, counting down.
TAGAGAATTTCCAGTGGAGCCAAGTAAAAAAGAGAAATAAAAATATTTATTTCTTCTTCTTCAGGTTTAGTCTCCTTTTGGCTCTTTCCCGAAGTTTCTTATATCCCCGATAAAAACTACTCACGAACGGCAGCTGTCAACTATCGTAAAACGAAACTTATATCACGGTTTTTAACGTCCAATAACTAATGAGAAACTAACTTCTCAGAAAAAAAACACCTGAACACCATGCAGCCAGATGACATCATCATACTACCTCAGCGTAAGGATGAGAGAAACGTTTCTACGAGGTATCGTAATTTTTTAAAGTTTTTCCGGCTCATATCTGGAATACATGGGGAGGCGGGGCTTATGACCTATACTGCAGTCAGACACCAGGGGGCGGGGCTTATGACCTATACTGCAGCCAGACACCAGGGGGCGGGGCTTATGACCTATACTGCAGCCAGACACCAGGGGGCGGGGCTTATGACCTATACTGCAGCCAGACACCAGGGGGCGGGGCATCTGCTGGAGGCTTCAGTTTGAGCCGAACGTCGTTACGTCCACTCATTATACAGTCTATGGTTGGAACACATTTGTTAATATCACAAATAGTTCAGGTTTCTGTTCACCTGTAAAAGAAAACTAAAAGAAAAATAAAGCAGGGTCATAATGTTTTATATTGTTTTTAAGTTTTTTTTATTGTATTTTTGGCTTTTACATGTGGATAGAGCAGGAAAAAGGGGAAAGGGTTGTAAGTTTAAACATTATTTTTTAAATAACTTTCAAGTTTATTGCACTGAGAGCAAAAATAGTTGAAGAAATGGCAGTTAGGACGACTACGAGGAGTTTCTGGTTTATTTTTGGTTTCGTTTGTCTGGCGCCCCCCTGTGGTTAAAGTGGTTCCTGCGGATCTTTGTTGGATAGATTCTTCTTCCTCGTCTCGTTTGCTTTTTTTTTTTTTTAGGTCAGAAGGAGATTAATATTAATTTCTGCGGACGATGACAGTGAATGTTTCTAGTGTTGTTCACGCCTTCAGTTCCTTTCCCGTCCACATGGGGGCGCTGTGGAGCTCGCCTCTCTCTGTGATGTGGCTTTTCTCTGATAGGACGATCGCTCTGTTGTTGCTAGGCAGCGGAGAGCAGATGGCTGCGTTTAAATTTCTGGCACGGGCGTTGAGGAAATGAAGATTGAATCAGCTGAGTTTCCAGACTGATAACATCGCGGCTCAGATCAATATTCATGAGGAACAAATCGCAGCAGATCTGAAGCCTCCTGCTCTATAACGAGAGGGGGGGGGGGGGGTTTATCCTCCCCAGTGGATCCTCCTCACCTTAACTCCCCTCTCCTGTCCGACCATGTGACGTCTGTTTACATTTGGATCCCAGGAACGAGAATCTTCTTCAGGTTTTGACCTTTAGAGTCGGACTTTTCAGATGATTCTGTAGATTTTTGTAAGTGAGTAAAAGCTGATTTTATTTCCTCTACAACCTTATAAAACGGTTTCTTCTTCCTGAGATGAAAAACTCTTTTAGTCGTAAAGACGCAGAATCTGTTTCAGCTCCGTCCGCTCTCTGATCAGATCATTAATTATTAATTCCGTAAATAAAAGGGTTTTTATGGCTCTGTGAGGACAAACAGCTGCTGTCGGAGTCATAAAAACTCAGAGCACAACAACAGGATGTGTGTGTGTGTGTGTGTGTGTGTGTGATGTTTTTAAACATGTAATAGTGAATTATTTCTCACACCTGTCTCCTCAGACCTCCCACCTCTCCTCCAGAAGCTCCGCCCACTCCAGCGGCACCGTGTCAGCGATCCTGGTCTCAGTGCTGCTGGCGTGTGTGTTGGGGGCTCTCGGCTACTACGTCTTCAAACACAAGACTGACGCCTTCCGCTTCCACTACTTCAGAGTGAGACACACACACACACACACACACACACACACACACACACACACACACACACACACACACAGAGTTGAGCACTGATCATATTTCAGAGTGGAGAAAGAAAAGACTAATATTTAGAACAGGGGTTCCCAAAGTGGGGGTTGGGACCCCCAGGGGGGTCGCGAGACGTTGGAGTGAGGGTCACGAGAAGATTTCAGTTTAGAGGGAATATCCACAGCTATCCCAGACCACAACTAAGGTACTAACGCTGTTTGGCTCAACATACCCGTTTGAAAAGACTTTCTTGGCCCTGACATTTATTAAAAATAAACATATATCTTGTGTGAACGTGGAGGATGATCTCCGAGTGGCCGTCTCCAAAATTAAACCCAGAATGAACTTGCTGTGCTCCACACATAGTGCCCATCCATTTTGTTCGGTGACATAAACACTGAAACATATATCCCAAAAAGTTAACTTGCACTTGCACACAACTTCCTTCTTTTCTTGTCTTTTGTGAAGCTGTGCAGACTAACATCAGTCTCCTTGTTTCCTTTGGACTGAAAAGTGCACCCAAAAGCAGCCACATGTGGCATTATTATGTTTTTTTCCCTCCTCAAACCTCGTGACTTACGGTGACTAGTAGTGAGGAAACGGCCAAATCCAGATGCTCAGCACCAAGCAACCAATCTACGTCATCAACCCAGAATGCATTGCGGCAGTAAAACAATGGCTGCGCCCGAAGGATAGAAACTGTGTTTTAAACTGTATTTTTTTTAAAGAAAAACCTATTTGTTTTGTCTTTTAACAACAAATTCTAGTTTGAGACAAACATTTAAGCAGATTCATGCCTGTTAGTCCTTACAGTCAAGGTTCACTTTAATAAAACACAAACTAAAGGCTAAAACAGTCTCTAATGTGTTTGTGCTAATGTTGATTCCTGTCCACATGCAGCAGTTATGCTGTGTTTGCTCTGCTTGGTGAGGTTGGAGTTGGTAGATGAGCACTGGTAGGACACAACCAGGATTCACTAACGTTACAGACATGTCTCAGAGCACTGAGCTGTGAGTAGCTGAGCTAAAAAACTACGGTAAAAACTTACAAAGCTTTCTTGTCACGTTTCAAACAACAGCGCTACGTAACAATTGATACATACATTACTTTGCATATGGTCAAAAGTTAACATTGAGTACAAACTTACAAGACTTCAGTGAAGCTTCACAGCACTAAGACGCGTTTCATCCTCAGTTTTATTGAATAATTTCAGTGACGGCCAAATTCCACTTTGTTCCACACCTGACATAAAGTGTTTGAAGATTTTTGATTTCTTTTTTGGTACCAGCACAAGTCGTTAATACCTTTGTGAACACAGGCCTGTTTTTGGTAAAAATGTCTCAAAGAGGAGAGATTTGGTTTCCATATGTTGTTAAAATCCCTGAGTCAGTTTGTAAACTGATCAAAACTCTTTGTTAAAAAACTGACAAATAAAATACTAGAGCGATCAAGCTCCACAAGGAAGATTGATTTCCACGATACCCCTCTTTAAAGTCACAGACTCTGGAGGGTTTTGCACATTGTCTGACAAGAATATTTCTGTTTAACTTACAAACCTTTTCATTTTTTCCTTTATGACAGAATGACGATGAGGACGGCGCTGGCGGCAGAAAGAAGCCCACATTGGTCTCCATCCCAAACCCTCTGTACAGCGGCTCCAGAGCTTTCAGCGAACCGTTTGGGGTGAGTCCACCAATCAGAGTTTGACTGTGCGGTGATAAAATCAAAAACAAGCCAGAATTCAAATTATTCAGGTTTATAAGCAACATTTACAAACTTCTACCTGTTTGCAATAAATCAATCTGTCAATTAAGAACTATTTAAAGATCTTATAAAATGCCACTTTAACATGATTTCATGATACAGATTTCAGTCACTAACAAGTCAAGGTCATTTCAATCAGGGAAAAGTGTCTGAAGTCAGATATTTTCAGGAGTTTCCACCTGTTTCTCTGAGCCACACAGAGTTTTATTCCTGCTTTTTTTTCCCAGTAAAGAGAGAAGCAGCAGTAAAGTTCAGGTTAACTCCTCCTGTTTGTCCTGTAAAGTTGTTTTTCTGCCTCTGTCACGCTCAGTTTGTTTTCTAACGTTTTGGGAATTATCCCAGCAGAGGCCGACCTCTTTGTTTCACAAAACATTTTCTCTAAACCAGAAAACGCTGTTACATCACTCTCTGTGACGCCACCAGACGGCGTTTTTTCAAAAACAACCGTTCGATTTTTCAGAACACAGAAGTTTCTGCTGGGAGAAGAAATGACTCTTTCTGTAAACGGAGTCTGGAGGCGTTGAAAAGAGCGATTTAACAGCTGTTTCCGGGGTCAAATAAAGGTCGATCTCTGTCGACTTCCTGCGAGATTCTGCTGAGGGAATTTTTCTGACCATCACTTAAAGCACCTGAAGGGACAGCAGCTGATTAAAAAGCTTTTTTCTGAGTTATTATTTACACATTCAGGCAACAATCAGAGAGTAAAAACAGAAAATCAACTTCCACACTTTGGTTTACGCCTTTAAAAAGAAGCGTTATCCTCCTCTTTACTTTCTTCCATCCCTCTTTCAGGACGCAGGTCCAGGAGCGGAGTCAGCAGAACCTGAAGAACCTCCAAACATCCTGGACCTGTAGAAGAAATCACTCTGGAAACATCTGTTTACATCTCTCTCACTGAGTGACACAGTTATCTGGTCCTTCAAGATTTACTCATCCCTTCATTTTTATCTCAGTGAAAAATAAAAGTCTGTTTATTAAAACCTGTGCATTTTTTCATTATAGATTTATATACAGGGTTCCTACACAACCTTAAAATTCTTAAATTCATGTATTTACAACTAAGGCCTTAAAACAGGGCACCTGCAGGTTTCCTTAAGTCAAATTTAAGACTTTTTAAGACCTTTTTAATGCCACTTAGGATGAAATTTAAGACCAAAAACACATAAATATAGTTGATGGTTTGAGCATCCTGCTGCATTACAACCAAATCATAGCATGTGTCACTTAATGAGACTCATTCAAGTTTATTTTTTGACTGTTTATTGAACATCAAGTTGCAAACAGTGGCTCATCGTCATAGACCGGCAAACTAGGATGCAGATAAATTATATCAGCAGCTTGTAAGACAGTTTTCACTCTAAATGTCCTTCTTGAAAAGTTAAACAGTGAAAAAGTAAACTTGAATGAGTCTCATCAAGTGACACATGCTATGATTTGGTTGCAATGCAGCAGGTTCCTCCAAACCATCGACTACATTTATGTGTTTTTGGTCTTAAATTTCATCCAAAGTGACATAAAAAGATCTGAAAAACTCTTAAATTTGACTTAATGAAACCTGCAGGTGCCCTGAATATAGGTACATGGCTGTGTCAAATACTTAATTCTGGTTTTTTGAACTTGCTTAAAATGAGGTAAATCTGCCTCTTGCTGCAAAGTAACACCACTTTTAAACAGCACATTTTATTTTGAAAACCTCCTGGATGGGTCAGTTAAAAACTCAAAAACAATCTGCACTTGTTCTTAAAGTGAACCCCGACTGTAAGGACTCACAGGCATGAATCTGCTTAAATGTTTGTCTCAAACTAGAATTTCTTGTAAAAAGACATAACAAATTGGTTTTTCTTTTAAAAAATACAGTTTAAAACACAGTTTCTATCCTTCGGGCGCAGCCATTGTTTTACTGCCGCAATGCATTCTGGGTTGATGATGTAGATTGGTTGCTTGGTGCCGAGCATCTGGATTTGGCCGTTTCCTCACTACTAGTCGCCGTAAGTCACGAGGTTTGAGGAGGGAAAAAAACATAATAATGCCACATGTGGCTGCTTTTGGGTGCACTTTTCAGTCCAAAGGAAACAAGGAGACTGATGTTAGTCTGCACAGCTTCACAAAAGACAAGAAAAGAAGGAAGTTGTGGGAAATCTCTTGTGGGCGTAAACAACTTCCCATGGAGCCGCGGCTATGTTCTGGCCACTTCTCCCCAGAAGCATTTGCTGCATTTAGCCGGCCCATGCTGATGAAAGAGCTGACAGGTGTGGGTCATTATAAACGGAGACTAAAGCCAAATGCTGTGCCGACTATTTTCCAACACAAACCCACAAAACTTCCTCTGGAAACCACTGAAGTCCGCTCCAGGACTGATATGATCCTGTATGAGATCCAGCCCGGTGCAACCATATGACGTCACTACCCAGACGTTATTGTGGTGTAAACAACAATGGCGGCCTACAGGTGAAAATATTTGTTCAAATTTTATACAAACTAAGATATTTTGAGAGCTTTTATTATCGTTCTTATGTAGCTGGTAAAAACACTGATCATTTAGGAAAATGACGTTCTGGTAGCCAGGGTAACTTTTAAACAGGATAAAAGTATTTTCAGTTTCCACCTCTGAGCGAAGCAGAAAGGTGCAGCTAATCAGACTGATGGTAACGAGAAACTACATCACAAAAGCTGGCAGGGCTTCATTTTTTGCTTTCAGGGACAAAGTTAAAAACGAAAACCTTTCAGAGCCCTATAAAAGGTTTAAAAAGGAAGCATTGATGAATTGTGGCAGAATCTGTGGTCAAAAGTTGACTTAAAAACGTACAAAATAAAGAGAATCTGAGAAATCAATTTCCTGCTTTTTCAACTGTCATATCTCACAAAAAGGCCCCAAAAAAGTTTTAAAAATCCAAACAAGCTAGATTTATATGTCCAGCATTTTACATTTTATGGCAGTGACGGTGCTAAAGACCTAATAATGTTCTAATATCTGTAAATGGGGGACTTTATCCTGTAGGAAAAACAGGAGCATCAGATATTTGTTGATATTCTACAAATAGTTATTCCTACAAGTTGTGGGATTTTCACTATCTTCTTAACTCTAATTGAGATAGTAAGACTTAATCACAAACTGAGGAAAATCACAAACAACAAAGAAGAAAACACAGAGATCCTAAATTTTCCCTGGACGCTGAACTCACTGATGTTTCAAGCTGATCTGGAACATTTGAACTTCACTTGGGGTTTAATGACTCGTCATAAACTAGAGAGAGAGAGAGAGAAGGAGAGAGGATGGAGACTCAGGGGAAATAACAAAATGTCAGTCAGCTGCGGAGCTTAACACCAATAAACAGACAAACACACACACATTAAGAGTGTGTCTATCAAACTCATATCGTACAAAACAACCATCAATAAATCAACAGTTTGGGGAAACTAACTCCGACTGCTCACAAAGTTAAACATTTAACACAAAGTTCTATCTGAATGCTAAAACACACAAACATTGGTCTGTTTCCAATCTCCTCCCTGAATTTTTAACACCGTCCTTAAACTTGGTCGACTAGTTTCCATAAGCTTTTAGTTTATCTGGTCTCATTGATAGATGGGTCAATGACAAAAAGAGGGTCTAAAAACTTATTTTTAAAAAGTTCTTTGAAAATGGATAAAAAACATATTTCTGAGAGAAGAATTATGTTTTCTAACAGATTTCAGTAGTTGACCAACATTTCAAAGTTTTTAGGTTCATTATTTTTTAGTATTTTTAATTTGAGCACTCAATAATGTCAGGTGGCGCAACCAAATATATGAAAATATATTTATATGTTCCTGTTATTTTTTCTGTGTGAAATTATTGGCAAGTATCTCTCAAGTGTCTGTAGTGACTCATACATTTTCATTTTGTGTGTTTCATTTCTTTTATTTGTGAATAAGATAAATAATTTGATGTTAAAATAACATTTCACATTATTACATTGGTTGTTCCACCTGACATGGAAATTGTTCCAGTCACCAATGAAGTGAAAAAACCTTTTTTATCAGTATTTCAGAGAAATCTACAAACTTTTCCACTTGGTCACAAATGTCATTTGGGCTCCTCTGGCTGATGCAGTTTCCTGTTTCCTGTTTTATTCTCTTCACTTTAAAATAAAAGTCTAATGTTACGGTTGCACCACCCTGACATTTGACAAGGTGAAAATTACGGGACAAAAGTTTTTTACATTTCTCAACAGCTTTAAAATTCTTTTTATTTGCAAAGAATGTTTTATTTAAAAAGGTTCAAGCATAAAATAATGACACTGTATTTTTAATTTCCATTTACAATAACTGACTAAGTTAAAAATCTCAAATTAATGACACCTATGAACAGTCCTGCCAACGTGGTGGACTGTAAAACCCCCAAACTCCTTGGTTTTGTGTAAAAAACATGTTATATTTTAATAGTTTAAAGATGTGTTCAAATAACACAGGTTTCATAGAATAAACAAATACATGTGATGAAATACTCAATTCATGATGGAAGGAAATATTACACTCGGACACAAAAAAGGGACGTCACGTCATTGACCCCTATACAATTGAGAATCATCTGCATAATAAAAAAAACTGTGGAGTGTTTCCTCATAACAGTATCCAGAGGAAACAGACATAAGTTGAAAAAGAAAAGGTCCAAGAACAGAACCCTGTGGTACTCCATGACCAACGTAACGTGAAAAAACTGAGAATAAATCACACAAATATGATCCAAACGAAACTAAACCAACCAACTAAAGCAGTTACTGTAATGCCAAGTAGTTTCTTTCACTAATAAAGAATATGCAGCTCGCTTATGACAGCACAGCGCTGAGATCAAACACAGAAGACAAAAGTGGATCATTGGTTATTTTCAGAAGTGCAGCTTCACTTCAGTGTTTCAATGGGCTCTAAACCCTCACTGAGATTCTTTATAGAGACTGTAGCGTTGAAAATTGTTAATGTCAAATCCTGAAATAAGTTTTTCTCAAGAAGTAAAGGCTACAACACAATAAGGTTACATCAGGTCATCCAATTATGTGATCTTAATCCAATTAAATTTGTTTCAAACTTCTTAGTCCGAATGGGATAACTTGAGGCAAAAAAAAATTATATTACAATGTTCCTACCTTGGATTTTTAAAACTTTGCTAAGATTTTAGACTTCAGTGTTCAGAAAAAAATAAAGAATTTAGGTCCCATCTACATGTCGTCATTTCAAAACGCATTGAAGAAAATCTGTGTTTGTAAAGAAACGCTGCAGTATGCATGCCAGGCCAGTAGATGGGGATATAACTGTAGGAGCCAACAATTTAGAGGCCAAAGAAGAGGTGAGCTGATTAATTGTTACATATATTAAATATTTCTTCGCTGATTGCAGAAATAGAGAAACAGATTCACATTTTGTTGAAATGTTTCAGCAGCACAAACACAGCACACTAGTCCACTATTGTTACAGTTGTAACTTGAAAACACTAATTCTTGCAAACGCGCAAACTTACAAACGTGACGTCAGCGTTTCCACAGAGAAACCCAGCTCACTGATGTCATGGCGTTTCAGAAAAATTCTACTTTGGTGGCCGTTTTCAAAAGTTTCCGTTTTAGTTTGGCAAAAAAACAGTTTCAGTGTAAAATTGGCCAAAACGCAACAATAACTTTGTGTTTTCTAAAACTGTTGTTGTGTAAACAGACCCCTCGTTTCTATAAAATACTCCAACAGGTAGCTGCGTGTATCAAACATTTGCTGTTACAATTACAACAACAGTTTGGATCTTTGAGATCGTTTGGATTGTGGCGCCCCCCTGTGGCCAAAATGGGTACTGCGCGATTGTATTATTTACAGCAGGGGTTCCCAAACTTTTCCGCCTGTGACCCCCAAAATAGCAGCATTAGGGACTGGTGACCCCCTGCTGTGGTACAACAATAATGGGACAATCCAAAAACAGACAAAAACCAACAAACCCTCCCTGAGGATACTTAATTTAACTGATCGATAGAAAATTTACAGACTAATGTGCACTTTGCTGTGTTCACGGCATCAAACTTGAACAAAGAAATGTGAAAAACAGATAAAACATTTTCTGTTTGCATAATTTTATATAATCTTTCACCCCAACTTTTGCTTTTATTCTCACAATAATGGATAAAATGTTCATGAATGGTCATAGTATTATCAATGTTCAAAGGGTCCCGACCCCCACTTTGGGAACCACTGATTTACAGCACCATTAATCTTTTAAAGTCTGTTTGTGTAACTTAGGTTGGACGAAAATAAACTGTCCTACTGGAAAAGTTTGGTCCCGGATTCAGATTTTTCAGATTTTAGTCTGAATTCAATCGTGATCCATTGATTTAAGGGTTTCCAGCCTTATTTTGTTTAGAGACTTGAAAATGTTCGTTTAAATGTTCAACTAATACCAAAGACGTTGTTAGGTATTGAGCCGTTTTTGTCTTTTCCTTCACTTGTTTGCTACCAAAGCTGTTTTTTCCCTCCTTTTGTTGCTGTTTCCACAGAAATGTGTCTCAAACGTCGCCTTGATCGTGTTTAACTCAGGTGTCAGTTTGTCGCCTCTATGTTTCCTTTTTTTTCTGTTTTTTTCTCTCCTGTCTAAACAGGAAAAACCACCCTCTTCTCAGCGTTTCTGTTTCTATGCTGCGTCTTCAAACTGAAAAACCTGAAACGCTTCCTCTTTTTGTAGACCTCCCTTTAAATAGCTTTCCCTTCTCTCTCTCTCTCTAAAAAGAGTGACTCTCACTTCTGCGTCTTTCGTCGGACTGGAGGAGGGAGACGGCAGGTGTACCGACTGTCTGTGAAATAACCAGACTGCCAAGTCGTCTCTCGCCTCCTATAGTCCGTGTCTCTCGACACATTAATTTGTAAACCGGTTTGAGTCTAGTCTGATACACACTCCTCGATTGGAAAGGTTTTACCTCTCGGAGCAGCTGTGGAGGTTTCTGCACCGACCGTTTCTCCGCCTGCTGGGCTCCCTTCCCCCCACACACAAAGAGCCGCGCGGCGGAGCAGAGCAGCTTGGAAATGGTTTCGCCTCAGAAGCGACGCTGTGGGGGGAGGGAGGGAGGGAGGGAGGGGGGCCGGGGGGCCGTAAAGACCAAAGACCCTGACCTCCGCTGCTGCAGACTGACGCCGTTACAAACCAAATCTCAAACTTGTGTTGACTTCACATTTCAGNCTCACTGAGAGTGAAGACGCAGAAAGCAGCCTGACCTCCTCCCTCTGCCGTCCACATGGCTGACAGACACTTTATTGGTCTGACGGTTCAGCAGAGAGCGGAGGATATCAGGCACAGAGAGCTGTGTAATTAAACATTTGGCCAAACTCAGATCAGACTATGTGTGAGGAGCTAACCTTTCCAAAATGGAGAGCGAGCAGCTGTGGAGGTTTCTGCACCGACCGTTTCTCCGCCTGCTGGGCTCCCTTCCCCCCACACACAAAGAGCCGCGCGGCGGAGCAGAGCAGCTTGGAAATGGTTTCGCCTCAGAAGCGACGCTGTGGGGGGAGGGAGGGAGGGAGGGAGGGGGGCCGGGGGGCCGTAAAGACCAAAGACCCTGACCTCCGCTGCTGCAGACTGACGCCGTTACAAACCAAATCTCAAACTTGTGTTGACTTCACATTTCAGGTCTGAGAAAGAGTCTGAACCAGGTTTTTTTTATCGTGACGGAACAAAAATCAAAGAGGCTGATGTGTAAAGATCCAATCGCACAAAGAAAGAGCTGAAATCTTTGGAAAAAGGCCTGAGTTCATTTAAACTAAGACGCTGCAGCTGCTTTTACTTCTGAACAACAATCATCATAGACAGAGTTGTTGTGATACTGAACAGTTTTAGAAAAAGATCTAATTGCGATTTTTCTGGCAGATACAGTGATTTCAATTCAAATTATGATTTTCTTTAAATCAAACATTAGTGAAGTTTTCACAATGTACGGTAACATTTATAAACTTGACAGAAAATTACATCAAACCATTGAAACATCAAAAGCTTTTACTCTTAACGCGAGGATGAAAATGAAAACTAAAGGTACGACTAGTTTCCAACTTTGTGATAAAAGGTCAATATTATAATATGAAAAGTGGAAATTTGAGAAATAAAGACAAAATTCTGAGACAAAAAGCCAATAACTTCCAGAGTTTAAGAAATCAGTTTAACATTATGTGAAAAAAGTCCAAACTTTCTCATTTAAGGTCAAAATTTTAAGCTGACAAAATTCTAAGATAAAAAGTCTATGTTTTGAAACAAAGGCAGTGTTGAAAAAAAAAGTGAAAACTCTAAGATTAAAGTCAAAATTATAGGAGATAAATACAAAATTATAGAAAAGGCAAAAAAAACAATTTTAAAGAAGATTTTTAGATAGATAGTCCCTGACTGTAACACCTATTCCTGCTTTTTCTAAACCAGACTTTTTAAAATGTATTTTTAGTTTTAAAAACTGAAGAACACAAAGAGCTATTTTTGACTCTTAACTTTTAAAAATAATGTAGTGCAAAATATTCTTAATTGTGTCAAGTTGAATAAAATGAAATACAAACAAATAAAAACAAAATTAAACAATCCCAAGGAAAAAAGGATTTGTCCCAACAGTCTCACACTAAAAGACAGGTGTGTGTGAAACATAGACTGGTGTCTGGCTGCAGTATAGGTCATAAGCCCCGCCCCCTGGTGTCTGGCTGCAGTATCGGTCATAAGCCCCGCCTCCCCATGTATTCCAGATATGAGCCGGGAAAACTTAAAAAATTACGATACCTTGTGGAAACGTTTCTCTCATCTTTACGTTAAGGTAGTATGATGATGTCATCTGGCTGCATGGTGTTTGGATGTTTTTTTTCTGAGAAGTTAGTTTCTCATTAGTTATTGGACGTTAAAAACCGCGATATAAGTTTCGTTTTACGATAGTTGACAGCTGCTGTTCGTGAGTAGTTTTTATCGGGGATATAAGAAACTTCAGGAAAGAGCCAAAAGGAGACTAAACCTTCTGAGGAAGAAGAAATAAATATTTTTATTTCTCTTTTTTACTTGGCTCCACCGGAAATTCTCTACTGCGCAGACTCTGGCTGCACAATGGCGGCTAGAGAAACAGGGTTTTTGGCTTCAAAATCGTAGAACGGTGACAGGCGGAAGCGCGCTGTCCATTCTATATGCAGTCAATGGTCAGGAGCAGGAAAAAAATCACAGCTTTTGCGATCACATTATCACGATGTCTGAAATTGCGATTTCGATCAGAAAACGATAAATCGTTCAGCCCTAGATACCAGTATCGGTAATTGTTCCGATACTGCCAAAAATGCTGGTATCGGTATCAGCAGCTACTGGAGAACAGGCATTAAAATCTAATGTTTACTCAGCAAAACTCTGGTTGGAGCTAAGCTTACGAGCACAATCGTGTCCACAGTTTTTGCAATATTTCACCCTGTGTACTGCTATACTGTTATATTTCAAAATAAATGGCTTTAATTTCCTGTATTTGTTTATATTTTACAAAGAGTTTAACCTGAGCAAGGCCTTACCGTAATGATAATCATATCCCAGTCATGCAGGCATAGTAATAATAATAATAATGATACATTTTATTTATAGAGCGCTTTTCTAGATATTTAAAGACGCTTTACAGACATTAAAAACATCAATTAAAACAACACAGTAATGATAACAAAAATAATAACCTATAAAAATGAAAACAAGACAAAACAAAACCATGGGATACATTTAAAAGCAGTTAGACATTAAAAACACTTTTAAAAAGATGTGTTTTGAGGAGGGTTTTGAATATCATACTATGCTCTGCTCATAGTATGATATTTTTTATAACATACTAGTGTCAGATCCATACTCGATATCAGCCGATAGAAGAAAAAAGAAGGGGATGTGGAATCGTGACTGACAGCTTTGCTAAGAAATGTTCCCAGAAATGTTCTGAGCTGATTTATCAAAGCAGAGGAAGAACTGCACGGAGAATAAGAACTTTCCATAACTGTGAATGTTTGCTTCAAATTGGAGACAAGAATCTGTTTTCTGATGAAAGTCTTCTCTGATTTATGAGCGAGTTGTTTCCCTTTGCAGACAAGTGTGACATCGATCCAACGTATTCACCAGCCAAACCGTTTCTGCACAAGTTTCATCTCCAAAATACCTCAAATGTGCAACATGTCAGCACTCCTTCATGTGGGAAATCAAAAGTCAAGTGGTCGACCCAAAACAATTTCACCAGCGCAGAGCCAGAGAATTTGATTGGCTGTTCGTCAAGACCAGAGACGAACCTCGACCCAAACTGAGGTCGTTACTGCAACCAGAGACCGTCTGAGAGAGACGAGCTTCAAGAACAAAAACCTCTTCAAAGGCCTCGTCTCCTTCCACTAAGTTACCCGTTTGGACTTTGACAGAGAGCATCATGGGACATTGAAAGGTGGAAGAAAGTTTGATTCTCAGAGGAGAAGAAAACTGAACCTTGATGGTCCTGATGGCGTCCAACGTGACTGTCATGACAAGGAGATCCCGCTGAGATGTTTTCTAGGCTGAGCTGGCTTTGTGGAGATGTTGCGGGGGACGCCCTTCATGACTGAGGGCCCTGGCCTATGTGCTGACCATTGATTGTCACCGTTCTACAATTTTGAAGCCAAAAAACCCCGTTTCTCTAGCCGCCATTGTGCAGCCAGAGTCTGCGCAGTAGAGAATTTCCGGTGGAGCCAAGTAAAAAAGAGAAATAAAAATATTTATTTCTTCTTCTTCAGAAGGTTTAGTCTCCTTTTGGCTCTTTCCCGAAGTTTCTTATATCCCCGATAAAAACTACTCACGAACGGCAGCTGTCAACTATCATAAAACGAAACTTATATCGCGGTTTTTGACGTCCAATAACTAATGAGAAACTAACTTCTCAGAAAAAAAACACCTGAACACCATGCAGCCAGATGACATCATCATACNGGCGGGGCTTATGACCTATACTGCAGCCAGACACCAGGGGGCGGGGCTTATGACCTATACTGCAGCCAGACACCAGGGGGCGGGGCATCTGCTGGAGGCTTCAGTTTGAGCCGAACGTCGTTACGTCCACTCATTATACAGTCTATGGTTTCCACAGCCAACCGTACCCTGCTCGATGGGCCGGATGTCGAGAGCCGCGTCAGCTACATAATGCGTGACGTCACTGCAGCGCTACACAGGTACCCCGCAAATAAATGCAACGAAGAAGTAATTAACGGCATTGTAAACAAAGAGAAAGATAGAGGACGTGCAGCAACTCTTCTACTGTGTGATCAGCTGTGGCTCTTTATTCCATAACGCAGTGAAGCTTTGTTTCAGGAAAGGCTGTGCGCGCGGTTGTGTGTCGTTCTTTTTACCGCTATCACACGGGAAGTTACCGATCTTTTGACGAATCAACGTACTGCAGTGATTATAGCCCCACCCCTGGGGCCGGTTTTTCGGGCTTGGCACCCCAACAGAAGGGTACTGAAAAGTGGAGCGATACGGGTCGCTTGTTTGGGGACCTGTCCCGGTTTTAGTCGATGGAAACGCCACAAAATGCCGTACCGAGACGAACCGACCCGATCCGCTTGGTGGAAACGAGGCTAATGTCCGCGTGACAAAGGACTTCTTCTTTTTCTTCTTTCAGAGGAATAATCTCTGTCTTTTGGATCTTTTTTGAGGCGAGAATATTATGGGATGGGTGGAGAGGGAAGTTCACAAAAATGGACATCAGTTCCAGACAGTGGACGCCAAACATGAAGCAACGTTCCACTCACATCAAGCATCAACAAACTAATTTTTGAAGTCGTCAACAAGAAGAATTTGTAGTTACTTTATATCTGTTCTTTTATAAATTTGATATTTTATGTTTAATCATATTTGTTTTTTCGTACAAAGAGAGCACAGTTTAAACTGAAGTCAAATTCCTTGTAAGCTTCTTGAAGCTACTTGGCAATTCTGATTTTGATTCTGAACGGTGGAAATTTCACTTTAACAGGTAGTAAATGAGGACACACTGGAGAAAATGACAGATTGTTCCTACTTGCACTGGGTTTGAAAAGTATGTATTTGCAGGTAGAAAAGAATAGCTGATAGCATCTATAGTTCACACTTAGTAGGTTTTTTAGAGGTTTTTGTTTTCTAAATCTGAGACATGGACTATAAAACACACCACACACCAACTTTCTCTCTGTTTCTGCACTAGTCAGATGGAAAAGCTTAGAAAACCATTCAAATGGAGCTCATCTTTCTTAAGTTCAGCTCTAGTGGCATCATCCTCTCTGCATGTTCGAGCTGAAGATAAAAAAATATATATATCCCTTTGTGCTTGTCTCGTCTTTCTGCTGAATGAATAACCAGAGACTGTTCAGTTAAAAAAAAAAAAAAAAGGTGTAAAAGATCGACTTCCTAACATCTTTTGTTTGGCTTCACAGCTCAGGTGATACAGAAATGACGGGGTGATACACCTTTGGGAATTAATTAACTCAAGGCCTAAAGGTTTGCAGGCAACAGACAGGACTAAACACGTGAATAACGAGCTCAGTTTGTTGCTGAAACCTGAGACGGACTCACCCCTCCTTATTCTAACGCCGCTGAGTTTGGATCTCAGTCTGTCGTGTTGCCTCACCTGGAAAAAACTCAATGATGGTTCTGAAGATTCTTTCTCAAGTCCCTAAAAACGACTAAAATACATCAACACCTCACATTACAAACCTGGGACATGGCTGATACTGTGGCCTGTGCTGAGCTCAGAGATGAACAGTCAAGGCCAAACTGAGATAAGAGGGAAGACGGGAGTTTGAGACAAGGACCAGAACAGTCGTAAATCGCAGCTCGGTCCTGTAACAGCCTGCGCTCTGCTTCAAATACAGACGCCACTTTGTTCAGCTCAGTGCTGCAGCTCCCAAAAACAATCATGTAGTAGCTTTACCGAAGTATAATACATGTTTAAAGGGAACCCCGACTGTAAGGACTAACAGGCATGAATATGCTTAAATGTTTCTCACTACTAATCTCCGTAAGTCACGAGGTTTGAGGAGGGAAAAAAACATAATAATGCCACATGTGGCTGCTTTTGGGTGCACTTTTCAGTCCAAAGGAAACAAGGAGACTGATGTTAGTCTGCACAGCTTCCCAAAAGACAAGAAAAGAAGGAAGTTGTGGGAAATCTCTTGTGGGCGTAAACAACTTCCCATGGAGCCGCGGCTATGTTCTGGCCACTTCTCCCCAGAAGCATTTGCTGCATTTAGCCGACCCATGCTGATGAAAGAGCTGACAGGTGTGGGTCATTATAAACGGAGACTAAAGCCAAATGCTGTGCCGACTATTTTCCAACACAAACCGTGTTTTGAAGGAGACCTTTGGTGACTTCAGGCGAGGTCCTGAATATACTAGGACATACTCTAGGTCGGGCCACGTTGGTATACTGTAGTGATGGGTCTCGTTATTGTGGCGTAAACAACAATGGCGGCCTACAGGTGAAAATATTTGTTCAAATTTTATACAAACTAAGATATTTTGAGAGATTTTATTATCGTTCTTATGTAGCTGGTAAAAACACTGATCATTTAGGAAAATGATGTTCTGGTAGCCAGGGTTCTCTTTAAGGCTTAAATATAAATAAGTCATTTTAAAAGTTATCCTTCTTCAACTATTTTAATGACTCAAAGTTTGACGCTCACCTGTGTCTGAGACTTTGATGTTCTTCAGAAAATGTGACCTGGATGCCATCATGCCTGTAAATAAATAAATAAATAAACAAGTGAATTACATAGTTCTGTTTTTAGGAAGAGGTATTTGTGAACAGAAGAACGACTAAAAGTACTGTTTCTGCTCATAAATGAAAGTAAAAAACTACTTTTTCAATCAGAAAATAATCATGTGCTTTAAGTTTTTTCCCTGTTGTGTCGTAAAACACTAAATTTGAATATTTATGGACAACAGAAATTAATTCATAATAACGTTTGATATATCATATTGATTAAACAGCTTGCACTAATGGCAGATTAACCCTTACAGAAACATTAAAATATTTAAGAAATCAGCAATTTACTGATCATGGAGAGCAGGTGGTGGCCTAATAAATTTGTTAAGCGAAATATAAATAGCAACATTTATATTTCGCAGAGTGCTCACAGCAAAGTGAGTGAGAGGAGCACACATACAGAAGAGAAAGTGAAACTTAAACATTGATCAATACCGATACCAACATTGATATCAATATTTTGGATCAATCCTGATTCCC
Source organism: Thalassoma bifasciatum (assembly GCA_008086565.1). Taxonomy (NCBI): domain Eukaryota; kingdom Metazoa; phylum Chordata; class Actinopteri; order Labriformes; family Labridae; genus Thalassoma; species Thalassoma bifasciatum. The sequence goes on along the minus strand of RPOG01000488.1, from coordinate 302,027 downwards.
ATTATCCAAAGAACCAGGACTTGATCTGGGGTTGCAAGGAAGGTCAACGCTATTTCGGTAGATGCCACAAACTCTGAGTTTAATCCAAATATTGGTTAAGTTAACTCTAACTTAAGGGTATGATGTGCTTCTCTTGGGAAATGTAGGCAAACTGGTTAACATCAAAATATCCGTCTGCTGAGTTATTTTCATACTAACTGGAGCTTTGCTTTAGGTTTTTCTGCTGCTTTCAGCTGGAGTAGTGTTAGCTATAGTCACTGTCCTGTTAATGATTTTTTAAAAGTATTTAGGTTGTTTGTTGTGATTTGGTGCAATATAAATAAAAGTGAGTTTGTACAGTTAAATTCAAGATTCAAGATTCCTCTCACCCGTTTCCATAAGATTGGGGCTTTTCTTTTAAAAGATTTAGTTTTAAAATAAGCATCCAGCTGCGTCTAAGCGTAATTGTGTTAATTGTTTCAGCCTGTTTTTGTCAAACTGGAAAAACATGACACTCTCTGTTCTGTAACCACCTCACAGTATGACCGCCAAGTTGGTTGGTTGACAGAAAATCATCACTAACAAACATTCCTGAACGCAGACGACACCAGTTTGACCTGTTTTCAGCCAAAGAAACATGAGTCATCAAAGTTAACAGTTTGTTTAGTGACATTCACTTGGTGTTGTGAAGGACGAATTATAACTTTTTACCTCAGCAGACATGGACGGTTTCAACGGAATTCAAAGTCTTTGGCTGTGTCTTAAATCTGACACTTCTGTTAGTTCACTTTCATAAAGTACACTGAAGGTGTAATAATTTTTTTTAAGTTTTACCACCTCTCATCTAGAATGCATGAGGAGAGAGATATTTTGACTTAAACTGCAGCCAGCCACCAGGGGGAGCAGTTTTTGTGGAGAGCTCAGTTAGAGCCAACTGACATGGTGTCCACTGATTAAACAGTCTATGGTGTGGAAAAGTATCCATAAAAACCATTTAAATCTTGTGTGTCAATGTGTGTTATTATCGGGTCAAACAAAAAAAACCAAAAAGCATCATGTGATAATAAATGGCTTTACCTCCCCACGATCTAAAAAGGAAAGAGGTTTTCTGTATCACCATATTTTCCAAAAATCAGTGGTGGAAAGAGCACTGAAAATCTGTACTCAAGTACAAGTACTGTTACATTGTTAAAATATTACTCAATCACAAGTAACAGCACTGGTGTAAGAAAAATATTCAAGTAAAAGTACAGAGTACCTCTCTAAAAAACTACTCGGATTATTAGTTACTTTTAACTGGTGATGTCACTGTCAAGGCTCTAAATTTTGTTTTGCTTTATCAAAAGTTGAAACGCTAACAATCAATAATTATTAATAACTGATAAGATAGAAAACAAGTGTTTTTCTCTCATTTTCATTGGTTGTTTTTTTTCTGTCCTTTCTTTTTCTCGTTTTAAGTTTTTATTTCCTTATTCAGCAAAGGTCTCAGGCAGACAAAAAACAAAATGAGATGAGCTGCCACGACTATTTATCGAATATCCATGAATGCATTTTTAACTGGTTCTTAACACAAAATCAATTAGAGATCACTCATTAAAATCCATCAACATTTTTTTGTTTTGTTTTGTTTTTATCCCTATGTCCTGGTTTTCATTGGCTTGTTTGCTGTCAAATCACCTTACTGGCTACAAAAATACAGATATACGTCCAGATATGAATGAAAATTGTACTCAGTGCTCAACTATGGTTTAAAAGTAACTAAGTACATTACTAGTCATAATGCTTACTTTAAAGTACAGACTTGATTATCCACTCATACAAGTAAGAGTAACAAAAAAACTACTTAATTGCAGTATTTGTAATTATTTACTTCCACCCCTGCCAAAAATGGCCAATATTTCCCAACTTCTGCAAGACTGTGTAAATTTATTAATAAAAAAACGCACTCTACTTTCTTATCTTGGATGGAAAATCTTTCGTTTTATCTCAGAGGGGAAATTAATCCAGGTATTTAAAATATCTACTCACCTTTTCTCCCAACTGCTGACAATGATGTGACGCAGCTTCCTGAGCTCTGGCTTCTAACCTAACAATATTATAGGGGTTGTTTTATCATCCGATTTCAGATATATCTTCGAAAATACCTCAAAAAAATATTACCTCTCGTTGGAATTAGTGGTATTCTTTCGTTTTCCGTCGAGTTTTTCTAATATGAAGGAGTTTGTAGATCGTTAATTTCCCGGTTTGAACCGACAACGGAATTCAAAATGGCGGACGTAGCGAACGAGACGTTGAAAAACGGAAGTGAAGACCAACCGTTGGCGGGAATTAGCCACCGGAATTTAACACCTTAATCCTTGATATTTATGTGATTTAAACGCTGTATCCACCAATTAAAAGCGAATTATCTACATTGCATTTACTTAAAGTATCTCAAATTTCTCGTCAATTACATACTCATCTTTTATCATGTTCTTCTATTAAAAATAACAGTTAGCATTGTGCTAATGGTAATGTACATTGGCACTAAGTTAGAACATTTCTTCACTTTAAGGTTAACTTTGTTTACCTTAAAGCCTGTGAAAATTCGTCCCTTTATTCATTAGTGGCATTGCTGTTTATTAGTTATTCTTTGTGCTGTTTCACTGAGAAATAAATCAGAAAATATTATACAATCAGAGGTGGAAAGTACTTAAATACAAGTACTTTGTTCCTTTACTGAAGTAGATTTTTCAGGTATCTGTACCCAACTTAAGTCTTCATATTTTTGATAATTTCTTGCTTTCACTCCCTACAGTTGAACACAAATATCTGTACTTTCTACTCCTTACTACTTTTTTCACTTTTAGTTGGGTAAAGTAGATGAATTTGTCCTTTTACTTTTCTCAGCTTTTCTTTTTACACAAGTACCTGTACTTCTACTTAAGTACAGAAAGTATGGACTTTTTTCCACCTCTGCATACAATTGTAAGTTCATAGTCCAGCAGTGCATAGATCCATTACTCTATTGACATTTCTGTTTTTGTCTTAATCCAAGTATAAAGCCAAAATATATCAAAACCTAACAATATTATAGAAAATCATCCGCTCACTAAAAGTTTTAATCAACAAACTTCAAACTTGTTCTGGCAACAGTTTTTTTTTCAATGACATGAAAACTTACCTCACTTACCTGTGACGTTCAAAACTGATTCAACAGCAGTTTTTTGCTCTGAATTTTAGACTCACAAAGAAGTATCAAAACATCTGAATTTTAAGACTTAGATTTTCAGTGCCAAACCGACTGAAAGACTCATTTGATCAAAATGTTACTGGAAAGAACACCAATTTTTTTCATATCCGTTTTATTGAACAAAAAGTTTTCAAAGATCATGTAGGAAATACAATAATATACAAGTGTTGCACAAACGAAACTAACAGAAAGAAGACCTAGAAAAGGGGAGTCGCTGATGAGCATGAACATGACTGCGTACAGACGGATCAGACAGGAGGAAGGGCTCTTTCAGATCATTCTCTTCACCTGAACAAAGACGTGGAAACCTGCAAACCAGACCACCAAACACTGATGTGGTCTCAGTCGAGACGGGGGAAAAATAAACCACAGCTTGTGGACCTTGAGTCAGAAAGCACAGATTGAAACTTAAAATCTGTGTAATTCTAGTTTTCCAGTAACAGAATCCAAAACTGGGGACATGGAATGGAAGCTTAAAAACCATCTTTCATATTCAATTTGCCTGTTTTTGTCACTGGGTGTTTAAGATGAGAAGAGTTTTTTTTTTTTAAATAAAGGGAAAAGAAAAAAATATCAACACAGGTCCATTTACCAGCATTTCCCAGAGATTAAAACACATTTGAACTCATGATTAGTTAAACCTCAGTAAAAGGACTTTAACGTTCAGGTTTCAAGAACTTATTCGCCAATCTCACAGAAACTAAAGCACTCTTTGTTTAGTCTGATATGGTTTCACCCAAACATCACAAATTAAGTTCTGGGGGATTATGCTGAAGTTTTTCCACAGATGACAGAATGAAAATGGATTCATGATGTTCTTCACAGTAGAAACCTTTGAAAGCACTCAAAGGCAATTGGACATCCAAACCTGCAGGGGGCAGCACTGCTGTCAGCCTTTCTGAAAAATGCTTCTGAATCATTTCTACATTCTTTCGCCAGTTAATTAATTCAGCATCCTTGTTGCAAAGTTAGCACCTGAAGCAGAAACTGATACGGGCTCAAAGAAAGTCAAACCAAATTATAGAAATCATTCCATTTGTTTTAATGAGCTGCAGAAAGTAAGAATGGTAACAACCTTGTGACGTAGGGAGCTGCGATGAAGCGGTCACGCTCTCAAAGTGCTTGTTTTAGTTAACATTTGGGCCAAAAAGATTCAAC
>RPOG01000488.1:242466-295916 GCA_008086565.1 Thalassoma bifasciatum | reverse complement strand
GCTCACCTGAAGTCTTTGAAAACAGCTCAACAGCTCGTCTCTACCTCACGGGATCCTCACGTCCCAGCTAGACCTTCATATTCTTCCCAGTGGAAAAAAAAGATACCAGAGTGAGAGCACTGTTTAAAGCGCTATAAGTATAAAACACATCAACAAAATGGCCCTGTAATGTAGATGAGTTCTCTTTAACAGCTGTTAGCCGCTCCAAGTGCCTTGAGAAAGGGCAGAAAATTGATATTTAACAGTCACAGTGGATGCTGCACCCAGGAATTCATCGGCAAAACCGACAAGCAGCAGGATGAGGACTCAGCGCAGAATGATGGTTGGTTGAGACTAACTTAGGAGGTGAAAATGCAACGACACTTGACTGACGGTCATTCCCCAGCCTGCTGGGAAATGCACCACCCCACTTTGAATGCCCTCTAAACCCCGAGTGCCCTCGTCAGGAACCAGAACTTCCACAGACAGATTCTAACTTCTCTACCCCAACACTCAGCAGAGATCACAAAAAACCATGAGAGACGTCTGTCATGAACACTGGCGCTCAGTCAGGCTGAGGCTGACGGATGAAAACACGAACATACGCGGGAGGAAACGATGTGAGACAGTGTCAGGGGGGAATTGTCATTTACTCTGGTATCTGAAGTTTCTCAGCACGTGCTGAAGAGGTTGGATCTGGATCACGGGGGAAAGGTCGACCTGTAGAATCTTCTGCGCTTTCCTGCGGGCGTCAGCAACAGAGCGAGAGTCATCCACTTTGATCACTTTCCATCTAAAACCTTTCTTGTCCTTCCAGCCGTTTCTCTGCCGGGTTGGATTGTTCAGTTTCTTGGGGATGGTACCATCCCTGTGGAGGCCGTTGCCCCTCCAACCATTACTGGTCAGCTCTGTGTGAGTCTCTGGGAACGCCCGGCCGTTGGCGTATAAGACAGGTGCAGAATCACCAATGAGTGCCCCGTCCAATCGGATGGGACAGGACAGGCTCTTCTGGCTGAACAAGGCCACAGCTTTGGTGGGCGCCCCACCACCGTTCTGTGAAGGCTGCAAAGGTATTCCTGAAAGTGTTGGAGGGTGCTGCTGCTGCGAAAAGGCAACAGAGTGCAGCTCAGCAGGTGAGTCCCAGGAAGTGTGAATCTGGAGTCTGGCCGTGTGGAAGCCAGTCGAGCCTTCGATATTGGTCAGTCTGAGGCACGGCTGCACCTGAAGGGCGTTCGACGTCTCTACAGTCCAACCCGGCGTCCTGCTGCAGACGATGGCTCTGTGGTCCACCAGCAGCTCTGGAGGACGCACGCCGTGAATTCTGGGTTTGTTCCTCCCAGAGATGTTCCAGGATGGGTGCACGTCCCTCTTCTTGGTCAGGGGTTTCCTCGCTCTCCTCTTGGCGTTCGGTCTGACGTTCCTGTTGGTTGGCTTCAGCTTGTCCATGGTCAGCGGTTGGTTGGTGCAGGAGCGGTAGTGGTACACGTCCTTGCTGCGCAGCACCACCGGCCTGTGGCCCTCGTCTCTCAGCTCCTGCAGGAAGGAGACCATCTCCTCGCTGCTCGAGAGGTCCCGGGACATGGGGCTGAGGATCTTCAGAGCATCCAGGAGGACGTTCTGACCCGCTGACGAGATCCGGGACCAGGAGTGAACCGCCCGCCGTTCCTCATTGGCAAACGCCAGTGGCCGGCCGACCACGGGACCTCGCACCGTGTCAGCCATGTTTCATGTCCTGGAACAACAACACAGAAGGCTTTTCTTTAACAGTATCAGAGGAGGGAACAACACAAGGATGAAAACCAACAAAATCAAGGAAGGATGCAACGAAATGAAAATCCTTGGCCAAAACCGAAACTGAAATTGAGGAAGCCAAGGGCAAAAACAAAAACCAAACAACAAGGGATGCATGATATTGGATTTTTGGCTCATATCAGATATGCCATTATTGTACAACTCATTTAGCCAATAACCGACTGGTATTTTTTCTGCACGCCATATTGCAGAGATCTTCAATTTTCTTCTGTATCGGAATTAGCATGGAGTAATATGGTACATACTCCTGTCACATATGTTGTAGGGCTGCACGATATGGCCTAAAATCAATACCTCAATATTTTTTGGCTATATCCCAATACACAATTTAAATCTCGATATTTTGATTTCTCCTGTAAATGAGCACATTAAATGTTCAGTTCAACCTTTTAAGTAATATTTATAATATAACTACAGGTTAAGGATTCTCCTCCTCCCTCTGTTTATTTTGCAGCTCAGACTTTTAGTTTTGGTGTCTTATTAGACGTTAGTGTACGTTTTCTCTAGTCTCCCAATACAAAAACATGCATGAGCAGTGGAGTTTTCTGGATGGGCAGAGGAGTGAGCTATTTAGTGTGCAACTACGAAGAAAATAACATACAGACGTCTCAAAACATTTACCTGATGATTTATACTCTATGGCTGCGATATAGTCATTTTATACATCCCACAAGCAACAACCCGCGATATATCGAGTATAATCAATATATCCCCCAGCTCCTGATCGAACTGAGTCCTAAAAGTCCAGGGCTTGAAATGAGTCCCACTTCAGCCCTGCTTTAAACTTTGAAATAGCACTAACAATTGGCAAAATAATTTATTTTGGTTATTAGATTTTAGGTTTTAGCCATTGGTTTCCTCGATTTCAATTTCCAGTTTCAGCCAAGGATTTTCATTTTTGGTGCATCCCTACTTTTGAACCAATTTTGGCCAAATATTTTTGGTGACTGAACAGTCAGTGCATCCTTAAAATTAGGTGATCTTAATGATTCTCAGGCGATTCACAGTTTAATCTGGTTCTAATGACCGATTGATAAAGCAGCACTGAAATAAAAATATACCAGATCATCTAGTTGGTGCGACTGGAAAGCAAAAATACTTTACTTGTGCTGAAAAGGTTTGAGAGAAAGTAGAAAATTCAGACACGTCTTGAACCTTCATGATGATTTCAGTAGGTTTTAAAAGTGCTGATTAAATTCGATCCAGACGCTGTGGCTTGTTTTGCAGCTGAGCTTACATCAAGACGTTTCTGATGCGGGTCAAATAAATATCAAATGTTGACACGAACTTGAACCGCTGCAGCTGTGAGCACACAGACTGGAGATTTTTTAATAGGTGCTTTAATGCTCGGGGGAAAAGCTCGTTAACTGTCAGCAGCGGCGGTGTAATCAAACACCTCACATCGCCACGCAGTAACAGTAACGCTGCACATCTGCTGGCAGAAATGACCTCAGCTGGCTCATTACTTGAAGTCAATGAACAGAAGCTTCAGCGTGTGACTATCCCTGGGTTCAGTGTTGGTTCTGCACCTTTATTCCCAGATCCTAACAAGCTTAATAGCTCCCACGGAAACAAGGACCTTTGGGACTGTAGGAACAATACCCTGGGATCCTTCTACAGAAAAAAAACACATTAAACTGATCTCATAATGCAAAATTCTGGCAAAATATCACGCTCTTCTTTTCATGCAGTTTAAAAAACAAGACGCTGAAAATGATATTTGACTTCTTGTGGCTTCCAAACAACAGTCGAAACTACACCATCCATTCAATCCATCCATCAAAGATCTGTGCAGACAAGCAATTTTGTGATTCTCCCATGTGATGCTGCAGATCCTGACCTTACAGACGTCTTCCACTCTCCAGTTTTCCAGATCTATCGCTGAGGTCTTTGAACTTTATCTTGTAAATAGCGCTCAAATCACGGAGTAGCATTCGGATACAAATCACCGTCTGCAACACCCAAAATAAACAACTATAAATCTCTTACTGTAGGTTGGGTTTAAAGTGATTTATCTCTCTGCTCTTCTTACTCATACACATCATCACATCAAAGTGGATCACCTACACCTGTTTGGTTACATTCTTAACACAAAGACATGGCAGATCATAAAATGTATGGGACTGTATTCGTTTTAGAGTTAGTTGGTAAAGATAAACTGATGCGACCTTTTAAGTTCAAATAAGGATACAGATGACTTGGCTTTGTAACCAGTGAATACAGGTCCAACCGGATGAGAACGACAACGAGACTGAGTCAGTGCAAAGATGCGACAGTGAGAGTATGTTTAGGTAAATCTTCAAAACTAACAGAAACCACAAAGGGATACTTTAAGTAAAGGAGAAGTCGGATATGCCACATTCTAATGACAGCCACCTTTTTGGAGAAAGTCAAAGAATAATGTCCGAGTCATCAGCTAAATAACCTTTGGTATACTCAAAAACTGTAGTAACGTGTTTTCCGGACTCTAAGTCACACTTTTTTTCATAGTTGGGCTGGTTCTGCCACTTATAGTTAGGTGCAACTTATTTATCCAAAAAATGAGGTGCTATTATTGAATCCTCAAATCGAAAAATATTGCTTAGTTCATACAATTCACCGCCTGATAACAAGATTCAGAGAAATAAAAGTTCATTCACGCCTTCTTTGCTCTTTGTTGTAAACAAAAGAGGCGGAGTGCGGGTCAATGACGTGACGTCCCTTTTTTTGTCAGAGTGCAATATTTCCTTCCATCATGAATTGAGTATTTCATCACATGTATTTCTTTATTCTATGAAATAAAGAAATACCGTCCTGACAAGTATCCACAGTAATTAAACTCTAAAAATTGAATGTCAGTTATTGTAAATGGAAATTAAAAATACAGTGGCATTATTTTATGCTTGAACCTTTTTAAATGAAACATTCTTTGCAAATAAAAAGAATTTTAAAGCTGTTGAGAAATGTAAAAAACTTTTGTCCTGTAATTTTCACCTTGTCAAATGTCAGGGTGGTGCAACCGTAACATTAGACTTTTATTTTAAAGTGAAGAGAATAAAACAGGAAACAGGAAACTGCATCAGCCAGAGGAGCCCAAATGACATTTGTGACCAAGTGGAAAAGTTTGTAGATTTCTCTGAAATACTGATAAAAAAGGTTTTTTCACTTCATTGGTGACTGGAACAATTTCCATGTCAGGTGGTACAACCAATGTAATAATGTGAAATGTTATTTTAACATCAAATTATTTATCTTATTCACAAATAAAAGAAATGAAACACACAAAATGAAAATGTATGACTCACTACAGACACTTGAGAGATACTTGCCAATAATTTCACACAGAAAAAATAACAGGAACATATAAATATATTTTCATATATTTGGTTGAGCCACCTGACATTTTTGGGTGCTCAAATTAAAAATACTAAAAAATAATGAACCTAAAAACTTTGAAATGTTGGTCATCTACTGAAATCTGTTAGAAAACATAATTCTTCTCTCAGAAATATGTTTTTATCCATTTTCAAAGAACTTTTTAAAAATAAGTTTTTAGACCCTCTTTTTGTCATTGACCCATGATCAAAGTGAGTGAGAGGAGCACACGTGGAGGAGTGATACTGAAACTTAACTGAGATCACTCACAGATATGAAGTGCTATTGGAAAGATATTTTAACGGCCTAATATACAAATACCCACTTCTCAAAGTTATATGTAAATAGTTCTCACTGGAAAAGCTAAAACCCTGGCTCAGGTTTAACCCTTTGTAAATCATGAATAGATACAGGAAATTAAAACCATTTGTTTTAACATTTATTCTTCAATATAACAGCATTTGTGGCAGCATCGGAGCAATTTATGATACTGGTATCGGAATCAGAACAACTCTAATTCTGCTTCAGCTAGCTTAGCTTAGCAGACAGATAATTTCCTAAGAAAACTCTGATTCAGGATTTTCCATTTTAAACTTTACTTAAAAATCACTGCAAAACTGAACGCTCAAAGAAATGTACATTAGCCTCTCACAAGAGATTCATATTGATTACTTGCAACATGCTACATGTCTCCTAATGAACCAAAAACAATATAGAAAACACTGCGCTACTTTGATGCCATGGTAGTAGTTCGCATACATCAAGAAACTTTGGTTTAAAAACAGAATTTCAACTGTTTCAACAAACTCGGAGATGTCAAAATACGAACAGGTAAATGTTTTCTAAACAGGAAGTACAGCCTCACAACTACGGCAAGCTCAAGGTTCCAAACATAGATTGTATAATGAGTGGATGTAACAACGTTCGGCTCAAACTGGAGCCTCCAGCAGATGCCCCGCCCCCTGGTGTCTGGCTGCAGTATAGGTCATAAGCCCCGCCTCCCCATGTATTCCAGATATGAGCCTGGAAAACTTTAAAAAATGACGATACCTCGTAGAAACGTTTCTCTCATCCTTACGCTAAGGTAGTATGATGATGTCATCTGGCTGCATGGTGTTCAGGTGTTTTTTTTTCTGAGAAGTTAGTTTCTCATTAGTTATTGGACGTTAAAAACTGTGATATAGGTTTCGTTTTACGATAGTTGACAGCTGCCGTTCGTGCGTAGTTTTTATCGGGGATATAAGAAACTTCGGGAAAGAGCCAAAAGGAGACTAAACCTTCTGAAGAAGAAGAAATAAATATTTTACAGACTCTGGCTGCACAATGGCGGCTAGAGAAACTGGGTTTTTGGCTTCAAAATCGTAGAACGGTGACAGGAGGAGCCACGCTGTCCATTCTATATACAGTCATTGGTTCTACCTACTACATACAAAAGAACAGTACTTAGACGTCACCTGATAAGCAAGTTTTACTCATTTTAATTTATTTACATCTGGAGATATATAACTCCATTGGCTAATTTCATATTTATTTACTTGTACACGCAATAAAATGTTGTTGAAAAGCTGTAAAGCTACACAGAAAATTCACAGGAGGAATTGATTAGTGAATCGATACAGAAACAGATCAATGAGCAGAATCGATACAGGCTTTGGTATCAGCAAACCTTATCAATACCTGCCCCTAGTCCACACTATATTAGTTTTTTCTGCTCTTTGGGGTTGCAAAATTTTCCTGTTCCTGAGTAAAAAGCTTTAACTATGGTGATTCTATTTCATATGACCATGAATCAACTATACGTTATCCCCTATTTAAAAATATTCCCTTCAAGAGTTTCTGAATATATATGAAAGTTTTAAAGCCTTTGATTTAGATATGACTGAACAAATCAACAGAACTGTTCCAGAAATCACAAAACACATTGAATATTTCCAATCTTCAGAGTTGTATTTTTGTTGACATATTTTAGATTAGGATAAAAAAAAACACATCTCTGTGGTCTGGTGTTGTAACAGCATTGAAATTGAGAGGGTTAAATTCATAAGACATAAAAATGTGTCTCTAAAATGTTTTTGCTTTTTGAAGAAACTCATTTTTTCAGATGCATGCACCTGTGATAAAAAGCTTTAAGCTTTTCCTTCAGCCGGGGTTTACACCCATTCAGTGAGTCATTTAAGCTGAGATTCTTCACTGCAAGTCTGGGATGAAACAGAAGAATAAATTGTCAGATAGACGAAGAGAAGTGGAGAAGAAAAGAAACGGACGGGATGTGAATAGGAGAGGAGACGAGTCGGCTTACATGAAAAGGAATAAAACAGAGGAAAGAAGAAAAAAGGGGGTGAGGGAGCTTAAGGTTGTAAAATGAAGACAAAGAGCCGAGCAACTTCAACCGGCCAACTTGTCATGATTCACCATAACTGCGCGAGGCTTGTAGGGAGTTTCTCACTTGGCAGAATGTGATAAAGGGATGAGCTGAGGGGGGATGGGCCCGACGGGAAGCGAGTGCAGGTGTGTGAGGGAGGTGTTTTGATTAAATGCTTCATGATAAAATGTCTGGGTTAGTTACAAACAGACCACGTGAATCAAAGTCCATCAATAGGAAACACACATTTATAAACTAAAGCTGATCTGTCAGGACACAGATTGTCTTTTGATCAACACCAGCCTGGTTTCAGATCACTGAATTTAAATCACCACCACGTCCACGTTCACGGTGGCGGCGGCTCCTGGAAATTTAACCTCATTGTCTGGATGTGTGTGGATGGAAATGTGAAATTTCCTGCCAGCTGTTAAGTGAAGCGTCGGTGCGAATTCAGGTTAGTGCGATGTGAGAACACAGCAGGTAGTCTGAGGTCGGCAACTTCACAGAGTGATGTCACAGGTGGCCTTTGAAGGAAAAATACAGGAGCTGCTTTCAGCTGCAGCTTCAGGGCCGCGGTGAAACAGTGAATCAGAAAAACAGCACCTTGAATGGCTGATTCCTGCGTTTTGATAAAAGGATGGATCCAATTTATTGTAACTCTCATATATTTGTGCTCAGCCGTAGATTTAGTTCAGACGCTGTTTGAACAACGTGAAGACAGTGGAAAAAATCTGCATTTACACAGAAAAGCTGCGGGAATGAAAACACTGCAGTATGCATGCCCGGCCTGTAGGTGGCGATATAACTGCAAGGGATGTTCAAACAACAATAATTGTTGTGTTGTATAAATATTGAATGTTTTGTCACTATTGGAAAGGTGGAGCATCAAGAATTGGTCCAATACAATGACTGTATATAGAATGGACAGCGTGCTTCCGCCTGTCACCGTTCTACGTTTTTGAAGCCAAAAAAACCCGTTTCTCTCGCCGCCATTGTGCAGCCAGAGTCTGAGCAGTAGAGAACTTCTGGTGGAGCCAAGTAAAAAAGAGAAATAAAAATATTTATTTCTTCTTCTATAGAAGGTTTAGTCTCCTTTTGGCTCTTTCCCGAAGTTTCTTATATCCTCGATAAAAACTACTCACGAACGGCAGCTGTCAACTATCGTAAAACGAAATTTATATCGCGGTTTTTAACGTCCAATAACTAATGAGAAACTAACTTCTCAGGAATAAAAACACCTGAACACCATGCAGCCAAATGACATCATCATACTACCTTAGCGTAAAGATGAGAGAAACGTTTCTACCAGGTATCGTAATTTTTTTAAGTTTTCCCGGCTCATATCTGGAATACATGGGGAGGCGGGGCTTATGACCTATACTGCAGACAGACACCAGGGGGCGGGGCTTATGACCTATACTGCAGCCAGACACCAGGGGGCGGGGCTTATGACCTATACTGCAGCCAGACACCAGGGGGCGGGGCATCTGCTGGAGACTTCAGTTTGCGCTGAACGTCGTTACGTCCACTCATTATACAGTCTATGGTCCAATACAGCCAAAAATGCTCGTATCGCTATCGGCGACTACTGGAGTCCTGGCACCTGAGGACTAACCTGAGCCAGGCCTTAACACAACGATAATCCTATCACAGTCATGCAGGCGCAGTATGACATTTCTTTATTCTTACATACTGGTATCAGATCAGTACTCAGTATTGGCCAATACCCACAGCACAAGTATAAGAATTGGTATGGGGGGGGTATCTGAACATCTTGACTCAGCAGCCAAAGCAAAAACACAATAGTCAGCCATTGTTGTTGTTGTTATTGTTCTTAAACTGGTTTGCACATGGCAATTTAAGTTGCCGCAATGAACGTGTACTGTGTACGCGCAGAGCATGAGGTCAGTCTTTCCACTAAAATCTTTGCTTTTCTGTTTCCAAAGTAGTAGTGGCCCTGACATTTCAGAAATAATTGGATACAATTTTTAAAAGTCTCCTTTTCAGGAAAATGCTGTTTCCGTGTAAACAAGAGGCCGAAATGTGACAATATCTTTGCATTTCATCTTGAACCCATTGCTGTTCTAGTGGCCCCTTAGGGATGCTCAAATTCAACCCTGACATTACATCTTATGAAAACAACCGATTAAAAAAAGCCAGATTTGGTTTTTGGTGAAAAAAATCATGAAAATGACTTGCGTAGCTACACAAACCAGGAGAAAAACAATGTCATAACTCTGATGCATTTTGAATGTGAGGATCTTTACAGACATGGTTTCCTAATGTCAAAAGACGGTTCTTGCTTTAGAGAAGTTGCTGAATGTTAGTCAGAGAAAGTCTGTAAACTCGGGGTGTTCCAGTGGTCTCAAGGGTCAACAAATAATTTATGGAGGTAGGGTCAGTGACATCACCCATTTGTTTCTGATACAGAGTTTTGAAGCCCATTGACAAAGGGCAGGCTTATGTGTTAGTCTTTATTACCGCTGTTGTACTGGAAGTAATGTATCTGTATGTCTTTCTGGCACCCCAACAGAAAAGTACCAAAACAGGGGTTGGTACCAGTCTGTAATTTGGGGCTTGTCGCTGTTCCAGTCAAAGGAAACGCCACGCAATATGTGCCAAACTGGGGCGAACCAAACTGAACCATTTGGCGGAAATGGGGCCAATCTTCATGGGTAAGGAACACCAAATTGGTTTAAAGACAAACCCTGTAACTAGATCAGTATTTCTATTTCTACCTTGACATGTTTCAACTAAAAACTTCCTACAGTCTTCCTCAGAAAACAACAGGGGGTGGAGTCGTCTTACTACTTTGGGTAGGACGACCAAATCTCCAAAAATCAGCTGACAGACCAGTCACAATAACACCTGCCTCACCTGAGGAGACTAATAAAAAAAGAAGTCACACTGGTCTAGTTACAAGAATTGCATCACCATGATATACTGAGTCAGACCAATCAGCCTTCAGTCCTTCTTGCTCATCTATGTTTGCTGGTCATACATCGCTCAAATCAAGTGGAATTTAAGGTGCTAACCAAGCACAGCCTTTTCACAACTTAATCTCAGTAGCCATGAACCAGAGTTACAGCCCAAACCAGTGGCAGGTGACTGTGCTGTAGTTAAAGAAACAAGACATAACAAGCATTTAGGTTCCACGACTGTGTAGATGTTTGACTGTTTGGTCAACTTAACAACAGTTGGAAGATGCAACAGAAATAAGCTTCACACCAGAAAACACAAGCTCTGACTGTCTTTAATTATCACACTGAACATAAGACTGGTTGGACAAGTGCTGTGTCACTACGTAAAAACACCTTAACATTGGCTGCCATCATTGAAGAACTATGAAATGGACAAATACTGCAGACTTCAGTGCATGTCCTACACCACGTCTTGGCAAATCCATTGAACATTTGAAAAGCCATTGAAAACAAGAGTGGACTGCTCAATCAGGGTTTTAATGCCACAGCTATATCTACGCGATACCTTAGCCAGAATTTTTCTATTGTTTTTGCCAATGCATACTAATCGGAACACAAAAAGTACCTCAAATCTGAGGTTACCATGACAAACAGGGAGGTTTGGCGGGACATGGCAGCCACGACCAATGAGAAGCAGGAGCTTTAAGATCTCCTCAGATATAGCATTGGTTTGGTGGACTGGTACTCATATCCCAGACCAAGAACATCTCCAATATATCCCATCACCCCTTTCCATCCCCAGAACTGGTGCACCATCATCTTATTGGACTCCCTGTGGCAAAGGGTCCTCTGGTCAATGAATGTTGACCAACAGAGATGAATGGTGGGCAGACAGCCAACCTGCTGCCCTCTTGAGTAACCTAAAGATAAGAGGACCTCAGACGGATCCAGTGACTGATGACACTCACTACATTGTTTAAGGTACAAACAGACGCAGGTTTGCATCACAAGCAACGGGAAATGTAAAAGACGGGACGGTCAGAGTTTCGCGTTGTTTGGACAGTGGGTTGTAGGGATGTAACAGCACTTTGCTTGCAGTGAAAATCTTTAGAGAGGAATTTGAATTGTGAGATGAAAAATGGAAATATCCACAGTAAGAATATACTCAACAAGTCATCTGTGCCCGTTTGCTTCCAAATGGTAGCCATTGCAATACATCTTGCCTATTAGATCTAAGGGACTCATTTGCAGAACAAGGCCCTTGACCATATGATAACAAACATTCATTTAGCATTTCTAGGCAGAAATGTTATGCCACAGTCCTGTTAGCAAAACTAAGCCAAACTAGCTTGTTTCATTATTCTCATAACTGCATCAGAATGTGCATTTAACAAAAGTAAAGGGTTAATTTTGCAACAAAGATTGAGTAATTCAACCAAGTACACAGCATGCATTTACTAACTCAGTTGTAAAACTCAGCTTTGGGTGTTTCTCAACCTGAACGTCGAGGAACTTTAATTCCTGGTAAAAGATTCCAAGGAACAACATGGTTCCTGTGACCCATTGTCTGTGTTTCAGCAATGGGCCAAAGAACTGGGTAGCTTATCCAAATCAGGTCAGTGACGGATGGAGGATAAAAATAAAGGTAATTGCAATACACCACCAGACCAGCAGGGAGCACTATGACAACAATGAAGACCACTCAAAAAACTGACACCACAGAAATGATCAACTGGCGAACCCTGATTCCCAAAGCTCCTTGACATCTGGAAAGTACTACCCAAAGTCAGTTTTAGGGATAAAGAATGACCTTCGACATCTAATCCTTTGGTCAAAAACATGTAGCATAAACTTTTCTTTCTTCGTAGGGAGCCTTTCTGAGACCAACTACATCACAATAGCAAGTTGAAAGCAGTCACCTTTCGAAGGCTCCTGCAATTACATCGCACCAATGTGTCCTTCTTTCTTTTCCCTTCCCAGCAACAAGCAGACACAGTGAAAGTGAGGGAGCAATGTAAGCAGTACAAAAAACAAACGCCTCAAGACTGCAATAGTTTTAGAATTAGTGTAATGGCATTAAGGTACAAAAATCTAGCTCGAGTAGCAAGTTAGACTGCTACCTACTGGTTTCATGTAAACAGGCACAGCGCCATGTGATACAAGTCAAACAGCACAGATTAGCCTCGTTTCCACCAGGCAGTCTGGTACAGATCAGTACAGTTTGGTACGGGTCAGATCGGTAAAGCCTGAGCGCGTTTCCACAGCCAACCGTATCCTGCTTGATGGGCCGCACGTGGAGAGCCGCGTCAGCTACGTAACAGCGTGACGTCACTGCAGCGCTACACAGTGTACCCCGCGAATAAATGCAACAAAGAAGAAATTTGCGGCATTGTAAACAAAGAGAAAGATGGAGAACATCCAGCAACTCTTCTACTTTGTGATCAGCTGTGGCTCTTTATTCCATAACGCAGTGAAGCTTTGTTTCAGGAAAGGCTGGGTGCGGGTTGTGTGTCGTTCTTTATTACCGCTGTCGCACGGAAAGTTACTGATCTTTTGACCAATCAACGTACTGCAGTGATTATAGCCCCACCCCTGGGGTTGGTTTGGTGCGGCTTGGCACCCCAACAGAAGGGTACTGAAAAGTGGAGCGGTACAGGTCGCTTATCAGGGGACCTGTCCCGGTTTTAGTCTATGGAAATGCCACAAAATGCGTGCCGTACCAAGACGAACCGAACATCCGCTTGGTGGAAATTAGGCAATACATGTCTTACAGACCTATGCAGCCTCCTCTTTTTGTGGGCTACTGAGAATATATCAATTCCATCCAGTCATCATTGCCCTTTGAGTCACATAAGTTAAATTAGCAGACTATCAAAAGACAAAGAAGTTCATTTTAAAGAGAAAGTACCTGGTTTCAACGTCATTCAGTAGCTGGCGATCACAGAGTTTAAAAATGAATAATGTTGCCGTGACTCAAATTAAAAATCTCAATACTAGCTGAGCAGACGAATTGGCCAGCTAGCTAGGCAGCAAGAGCAGTTGTTTGTCCTTCAATGGTTAAGGTGATAACGGCTATTTTGAGGTCTGGATTCTCCAAGCTTACGTCTTTCATCAGTTGTAGTCCCTGAAGTACATGGCTAATATGTGACTGCCTGGTTATCAGTTAGCTTGTCTTGACTTAGCGGAGATGGAAAAGCTCAATTGTTTCAATAAATTTGTGACTAATTTGCATAAAACTCACAATTAGTCACAGTCACAACAGATCCCTTAATATTTGTAAACAGTAAGTGCTGTGCACATTTTGGCACTGGAAGTACCGCTGATTAGAATAGTTTGTCAAGTCACATGAGGGGGACACTCAGAAAAACAAATATCTTTGTTTACCCCAAATAACCTGACTTTGACGGTGGTTTAACGACTCCAAGGTTTGTAAGAAGACAGTTAGTGGATGGCAGACATCAGCAAGTGGACAGATATTCAAAGGACAGATGTCATTTGAGGAGAAATTAGACACAATCTGTGGCATGGACATTTACAAACTGAAATTTGAAGACCTACACCTGTGTCAATAAAGCAGAAACCATCTCAAACCAAAAACAAACTAACAGAACCACCGAGTATCACAAGTCAGAGAACTACATGTTGACACAGAACTGCTCCAAATATCATCATAATAATAACGAGTTTATATTTTCAAACCTGAGGTTGGCTACACAAAGCAAATTTCACGCCGCTGTCAAACTAAGGTCGTACCTCGATTATAACGTCAAAGCTGGGATCAAGTCTTTGTCTGCAGGTGCAAAAAGAGAGATTCAGACTTCTGGCTAAGAGTGTCTCACTCCACTTCAATGGGTGGCGCTGTCTTTTTTTGAAAAGCGGAGCTGCATGTGTATCGAACTTGCACAGTTCACCCAAAGAGAAAACAACAGTCTAGCGAAAATTGTTGAGCTACATGTCGAACAGTTACAGGTCGCCCGTCACTCACGTGATCTGAGTCATGCATCTGATTGGACAAACTCATGACCCTAAAATTTTCTGACCTGCTGAGTAAGAAAAAATTCAACCCCCTATGTTAATAGCAAAATCAGTGTTTCAGACCCTAGCCAATTTTGATGACGTAGGGCTGGTTTTTTACTGTGTGTTTTCCCAGGCTGTCACTGGAATGAACAGTAAACCATAATAGTTTCATACCTGTTGCTGCGCTACAACCCCAAAAAATACTGTGAATAAACACATACATTTAATGTAACAGCTATGTAAGCAAAAGCACAATGTACATTCTTGTATTAAAAATTGTTACTATTTTACTACAGTATGCAGACTTTGAAAAACTACCTCATATTAATTCAGTATCTTTTACTCAACACTAGATTATTATCATATTCTTTCAGCATGTAAATATTAGTAATGTTATTCCTTTTGTTGTTATTCTTTTTGTTTATAGTTGATGATAATATTCTGTATGTAAATTGCTTTTATTGTTGTTATTCTTTTTGTTTATAGTTGATGATAATATTCTGTATGTAAATTGCTTTTATTGTTGTTATTATTTTTCTTTTTTCTCTCCTCTATGCCTTACTATCACCTTTTACAAGAGAGCACAGTTTACTAAAACAAATTTCTTGTATGTTCAAGCAAACCTGGTGATTAAAGTTTATTCTGATTCTGTATTTGTATCTTTACACAATAACCTCGCCACAAAAATCGTACTATTTTGAATGCTTTGTTGGCCCACCAGGGCAGCGCAGTCTGTCGGTTGGGAAACAGAGTGTCAGAAGGTCAGGTTAGACTATTCTTGGTTAAGTAGCTAGGTTGTATAACTCAGATCAGCTCAGTGATAAGAACAAAGAAACCTTAAAACACTCTTCTTACGGCCATACAAGTTGATAAGAAAAGCTAACAAAACGCTAAACTAGTAAGAGTCAAGCTAAAAAAAAACATGCGCAAATGAGCATTATTTTAGCTTGCAAGCCCCCCCCCCCCTTACAAACGGGTGTTGAATTTTGGCAACATAAATAGTCAGTATCCTCTAACATGCCTTCTCAAAGGACTTTTTATATTTATATAATATTTGAGCAATTTTAATTTCCTTCAAAATGTGACTGACTTTTATTTAAAAAATTACTGTGTATTTGTATCTTTAAATAATAACCTCCCCACAAAAATCATACTATTTTGGAAATGCTTACGTGGCCCACAAGGGCAGCGCAGTCTGTCGGTTTGGGAAACAGTGTTAGACCATTCCTAATTAACTAGCTAGGTTGTATAACTTAGATCAGCTTGCTGATAAAAACAAAGAAACCTTAAAACACTCTTCTTACAGACCTATGAGTTGATTAGAAAGGCTAAGAAAATTCAAAACTAGTAAGAGTTATGCTAAAAAAACCTAGCCCAAACGTATGTTGTTTTAGGTTGTGAGCGCCCCCCTTATGGGAGTTGAATTTTGGTAACACAAATAGTCAGCGCCTCCTACCATGCCTTCTTAAAGAACTTTTTTAATTTACACAATTTTTTAAATAAATTTTGACCAATTGTAATTTCCTTAAAAACACAACTGAGTTTGATTCAAACATTACTGTATGTATTTGTATCTTTACGTTATAACCTCTCAGCAAAAATCATACTATTTTGGAAATGCTTACGTGGCCCACCAGGGCGGCACAATCCACTATTTGGGAAACAGTGTTAGATTATTCCTAGTTAACTAGCTAGCTTGTATACCAAAGATCAGCTCGCTGATTAGAACAAAGAAACATTTAAACAGTCTTCTTACAGCCATATGAGTTGATTGAAAGGCTAACAAAAAGCTACAACAGTTAGAGTTACGCTAAAAAAAACCATGCAAAACATACGTTGTTTTAGCTCTCGAGCGCCCTCCACACAAACTGGTGTAGAATTTTGGTAACACAAAAAGTCAGCGCCTTCTTTTAACATAAATTTCTTTTAAATATTTGAGTAATTTTAATTTCCTTCAAAATGAAACTGATTTTTATTTAAACATACTATTTTGGAAATGCTTACATGGCCCACCAGGGCGGCGCTCTCCACAGTTTGGGGAACAGTGTAGTAGACTATCCCCAGTTCACTAGCTAGGTTGTATAACTTAGATCAGCTCGCTGATAAGAACAAAGAAACATTAAAACACTCTTCTAACAGCCATATGAGTTGATTGGAACGGCTAACATAAAGCTATAACAGAAAGAGTTACGCTCAAAAAAACATGCGCAAACGTACGTTATTTTAGCTCTCGAGCGCCCCCCTTACGAACAGGTGTAGTATTTTGGTAACACAAATAGTCAGCGCCTTCTTTTTACATTATTTTTTAAAATATTTGAGTAATTTCAATTTCCTTCAAAATGAAACTGATTTTTATTTAAACATACTATTTTGGAAATGCTTACGTGGCCCAACAGGGCGGCGCTCTCCACAGTTTGGGAAACAGTGTTAGACTATTCCTAGTTAACTAGCTAGCCTGTATAACTTAGGTCAGCTCGCTGATAAGAACAAAGAAACCTTAAAACACTCTTCTTACAGCCATATGAGTTGATTGGAACAGCTAACAAAAACCTATAATAGTTAGAGTTACGCTAAAAAAAACATGCGCAAACATACGTTATTTTAGCTCTCGAGCGCCCCCCTTACGAACAGGTGTAGAATTTTGGTAACGCAAATAGTCATCGCCTTCTGTTCCCATAATACTTTTTTAATTTTTGAGTAATTTTAATTTCTTTTAAAATGCAACTGATTTTAATTTAAGCATATTATTTTGAAATGCTTACGTGGCCCACCAGGGGGGCGCTCTCCACAGTTTAGGAAACAGTGTAGTAGACCATCCCCAGTTAACTAGCTAGGTTGTATAACTTAGATCAGCTCGCTGATAAGAACAAAGAAACATTAAAACACTCTTCTAACAGCCATATGAGTTGATATGAAAGACTAACAAAAAGCTACAACAGTAAGAGTTAATGTAAAAAAAACATGCGCAAACATACGTTATTTTAGCTCTTGAGCACCCTCGTCACAAACTGGTGCAGTATTTTGGTAACACAAATAGTGAGTGCCTTCTTTTTACATAAATTTTTTAAAATATTTGTGTAATTTTAATTTCCTTCAAAATGAAACTGATTTTTATGTAAACATACTTTTTTGGAAATGCTTACGTGGCCCACCAGGGGGGCGCTCTCTACAGTTTGGGAAACAGTGTAGTAGACTATCCCCAGTTAACTAGCTAGGTTGTATAACTTAGGTCAGCTCGCTGATAAGAACAAAGAAACGTTAAAACACTCTTCTAACAGCCATATGAGTTGATATGAAAGGCTAACAAAAACCTACAATAGTTAGAGTTACGCTAAAAAAACATGCGCAAACATACGTTGTTTCAGCTCTCGAGCGCCCCCCTTACGAACACACAAACGCGCGTTTAATATTGGAAACAGAAACAGTCAGCACCTTTACACAGTAATCAAAAATACTCACATTTTTTCCCCACATAGAAGCCAATTCACACTTTCAGTGGTTAGTTAGGAAACGTCGCCATTTTTTAACACAGACTTGTGAAGTGGCAGAGAAAAGCTCTGGTCGCCAAACACTCTCCCAGTAATCTTTCCTCTGTCTGAGCGGNTCCGCCCCACCGAGCCGTGAAGTCGGTAACGGAAGGGTTACACACGCGAACGAGAGCTCACAACCAGAGGGGAAAATTACCGTTCAACGCTGCTGGTTCGGCATCCTCCGGTCGCCGCTGTTGCCGACGCTCCACGGTAAAATGGCTGCAACAACAGCGGTGTGGATGACAGACCCGGAGAGGAGAGGCGGAGGCTGCCGGGGAGAGAGCGGAGGGGGCGGGCTCTGGTAACCCCGCCGAGGGGTGGGGGTGGGGAACGGGTATGAGTGACCGTAAATACTCCCAGCTTAAACAGATCACAAACGTTCAAAACACGACTAATACTTACTTTCACATAAATATAAACAAGTTTAAGTCACCAAAAACCGTAATATCTCAGTTTTTGTTTAAAATTGAACAGTTCTCCTGGTAATATATGTGGTGACGTCAGAACTGGGCGGAGCTTAAGCTTATTTTTGTGTTTGTGGTCTGACCGAACAGCAAACAAGGCAACCCACAGGAAAAAGGTAGAAACAACACAAAGTAGACTATTCTAAAGCATAAAAAAGACAAATAGAGGGCACTTCCTCACAATTTCACAAATATAGAAGCCTTTCATGAACCTTTCTTTGTGATACGGGGGACTTCAGTGCTGCACATTATGAATTAAAATCAAAACCTTGATATTTTTTGGCTTTATCGCGTTACAGGACATATATATATACGGGTTTTTTTTATTATTTCTCTTGTAAATCACTATATTCACTGTTCAATTCAACCTTTAATTTAATAAAATCACGGCAATATAATGATTGAACCAGATCTTTGAGTCAGATTTATAAAATTTGCAGCCAAAAAAGGAAAAATAGAAATCAGGTTAAGTTTAACAAACCTTTTATTCCAAAACTCACTTTATATAGTTATGTATTTTTAGTTCCAGTAAAATATTTTATTCAGATTAATTAATCCTGAACATTTCACATTTATAAAAAAAATTGGTCATGAGAGTGACAGAAACGCAATAAAGAAGGGAATTACACACTGAAATCTCAAAACAGATACCTGACAGTTTATACTTGATGGTTGCGATATAGTCATTTTATACATCCCATGTGCAACGACTCGCAATATATCGAGTATATTCATTACATCCCCCAGCACTAATTTTGTGTATGTTCTGTGGCAATGATTCTGAACCTTTTCCAACTTAGGGCGCACATTTAAGTCTCAAAAATTGTTTGTGGCCCAACTCTAACCCAATAAGTAAGGCTATAAAATGTCTTATTAGAACCTTGTTTGTAACAACGACCCAAAAAGTAATAAAACCCGATATTTAATAACTGGTTGGTGATGTAACAAAAGTGCTGAGCCTGAAATGTATTAAAAAATATAATAAAACCCAAAATGAAATAAACGGTCGATTATTTAATTATTTATTTTACCTTTATTTAACCAGGCAGGTTGCTTGAGATCAAATGATCTCTTTAACAAGCAAGGCCTGGCCAAAATGGCAGCATTAGAAAACAGATGCTGAGCTCAAGACGTGACAGCTTTTCTTTTTTGTCCAAAACGTTATGACCTATTACATTTTGGTTCAGTTATTACCTTTGGGGGTTATTTTATTTGATAGTTTTTGCATGTCGGGCTCAGCAGTTTGAGCTTGAAATGTAATCAAAAAACTGTAATGTAACCCAGTATGTAATAACTGGTCAATAATGTCACAGATTCTGAGCCAAAACAAAATAACTTTGTGCCCAAAATATAACAATTTGTTACAGTTTGAGTCAGTAATTACATTTTGGCGTTTCATACATTCTTTTTGTAGCTTCGGGCTCAGAACTTTTTTTATGGTTTTGACAAGTTATCACAATTTGGGTTTAATTACTTTTTTTTTTCCTTATCAAATATTGAGTCGTTGTTGGGTCACGTTACCTATTGGGCACTAACCATTTTTTACAAATGAATATCTGAACATTTTTAGTTTATTAACCAAGTTCATAACTGAGTTTTAACATTAAAACATTATTCTGTATATATGTATCTTTCTGTCTTTATTTATATTTTGTATCTTTACATAATTACACTCCACTACAAACAAACAAATTTGGGAATGATATGGCAGCCCACCTGCAATACCTTCACGGCCCACCAGGGGGCCGCGACCCACAGGTTTGGAATTGCTGTTCTATGGTACATACAAAGATTTGTTTGAAAAGGACATTTTTGCAATTGTTAAAGTAGTATGCATTTATGAGGCTTCTTCCTGGACAACTTTGAGTTAAATCTATGTTAATGTAAACATTTTTTGACAATATTTCTGGCAGGATTCCGGCAGACCAAGGTTGTTGATTTTTGTGTAGTCCTGATATTAGCTTAAGTATGGGGGTGTAACATAAATACCCAAATGAAACAGTCATATGACTAACTTTAAGTACGTCACTATCACCACCTACTCATGTCTTTACATATTTCACCGGAGCCAGACAAAAAGTAAATAAATAAACAAATAAATGTAAGCACACAGAGATGTGTGCCGACACATTGAGATGTTACTTTAAATTCTGTTTACCATATGAGCTGACTGGTTATGCAAAAAAAAATAAGTCCTTGTTTGCATTTATTTCCCTAAAGTTTACATTAAAGAGTAAAAGCTAACTCTGCTATATAACAAACTCTACTCCTTTAGTGACACGGGTAAAACCGTGGACTTGGAAACAAGGAAATAAGTCACCATTTAGAGTTCCCTGACTCATCAAACACATATTTCTTTAAATTTTAGAAGTTAAACTCAACTTTATTTTCGCTACTGTCTCTTTAAGAAACTTCAAAGCATTTCAGAACTAAGCATTCTAGAACCTCCCCCGACATTCCGGAGCCCAGCTGTCTGGAGGCTTCATTCATTGTTAGAGTTGGTGTATTACTCTTTTTTTCTTTTTTTTTTTTTTTTTGAAAAGGGATAAAATTTTACCCGCTAAGAAGATTCCTCGTTTGATGATGTCACAGTATTTCGCGTTGATATTGCTGAAATCGCGCCTGATTTTTCAGTCAGGCCTTTAAAAAGCATCTCGTGGTTTCAATCAAAGATTACTCCCACAACACACACACACCTCACACTTTAAAACTTAACTCATCCTTAGTGTTAATCTCCAACTTTTTATCTTAATATTTATGTCAGTTATTAGAAAAAAAAGACATGATGCTACCTCTTTATGTTCGATATTTTTTTTATTCTTTGGTAAATTCGACCGTTTCCGCAGCTGTTGATGGCATAAACCATCCCTTTGAATCGTAGTCTGCAGGATTCCCTTTAGTTTTCTCTGGATATTTTATGTCATGTCACATTGGGTTATTGCGACGCAGAAGCGTGACAGAACATCCAGCGGGGGCTACACACACACACACACACACACACACACTCAGACGATCCGTCGGCTCACAGTGATCCCGTCTCGTCTCTGTAACACCCTCTTCATACTCTCAGTTTAAGGCGCGATGTTAACACCTCAGTTACATCTCACCTTCAATCTGTCCTGTCAAGTAAAAACGAAAAGCCCAAAAAGTTATCTCTTACAAAAACACGTCATGAAAGCTCATTCACCTTCAGATGGCCACCAATGTCTAAATTTGGCCGATATGTTCCTCAATCTTAAGATCCTCACATGGATGTTTGCTGTGCGATCCAACAACCCGCCAAAAATGCTCACAGACACCAGAAATAATACCTGCATTCATTCGAGATTGTTTTTAAAATAACACGGTCTATCTGAAGAGTTAGGCTCATGTCTGGCAGTGAGAGACAATAATTGGTGAAGTTGTTTGTAGTTTTTTAATTTTTTAAATCTTTTTATTGAATAGCTGAAAGAGTAAACATGCTTGGAGCGCTGGTTTAGCTCAGTTGATAGAACAGAATTCCTAGGAGTCCTGTCGCCGATAATCCCAACCTGTAACGTTTGGAAAATCATTCCCATGTTTCCAATCGTTCTTCTGTCCTCAAAGCAGCTTTTTGCATGAAACAAATCTTAGATAGGGATAGCACAGATATTGTAGTTAAAATAAAACTGGATGCTTGAAGATGCTCAAAAGCTCATTGAAGTGTTTATGTAGCATTTACGAACAGGTTTGTGTTTAAAATTTTGCGCCTGGTGCACCCACAGACTGTATAATAAGTGGACGTAACAACGTTCGGCTCAAACTGAAGCCTCCAGCAGATGCCCCGCCCCCTGGTGTCTGGCTGCAGTATAGGTCATAAGCCCCGCCCCCTGGTGTCTCCGACGTCATATCCAGTATTCGGGGCGGGGGACCACAGACCGACGTCATATCCAGTATTCGGGGCGGGGGACCACAGTGGCTGCAGTATAGGTCATAAGCCCCGCCTCCCCATGTATTCCAGATATGAGCCGGGAAAACTTAAAAAAATTACGATACCGCGTAGAAACGTTTCTCTCATCTTTACGCTAAGGTAGTATGATGATGTCATCTGGCTGCATGGTGTTCAGGTGTTTTTTTTCCTGAGAAGTTAGTTTCTCATTAGTTATTGGACCTTAAAAACTGCGTTATGAGTTTCGTTTTACGATAGTTGACAGCTGCCGTTAGTGAGTAGTTTTTATCGGGGATATAAGAAACTTCAGGAAAGAGCCAAAAGGAGACTAAACCTTCTGAAGAAGAAGAAATAAATATTTTTATTTCTCTTTTTTACTTGGCTCCACTGGAAATTCTCTACTGCACAAACTCTGGCTGCACAATGGCGGCTAGAGAAACTGGGTTTTTTTGCTTCAAAATAGTAGAACGGTGACAGGCGGAAGCACGCTGTCCATTATATATACAGTCATTGGGTGCACCAAGGAACTTTAAAAAGTTCTCTTATTGGGAGCTCAGTTGAGCAAAAAGGGCAACACAAACAAAGGCTACAGGTCATGACCCTGTGATTCAGACCCCTGATCACTTCTCCCAGCAACTTCCTGTCTGACTTTGACAACATTCACTTGAAGTCAACTGAGGGAAAAACAGAAGTGCTACATTAGAAAACCCAACAGATGTTTTTGCGGTCCAAAATGAATCCTCAGTAACTTCAGATGGTTTGACTTAAAGGTATTTCAGACTTAAACAACCAAGTCCTGTAGGTACATCCAGCCATTAGTAAAGAAAAGAGAGCGTTTATACTAACGGTGAAGGGATGGCGGACATGCTTGTGCATTCCTGATACGCAAAAAGATCAAACTAACCCATTGGAAAAGCATGATGATGTGGAGTGAAACAGCAAAATTAGAATAAAGAGACACATTTTTCAGCAAGACTTGCTAACGTCAGTGTTGACAGTTTGCTTGGTCCATCGCTTTTATGCGTCTGGGTCCCTCCAAGACGTGAGTGAAATGTTGGACTTCATGAAATGATTGCTTTTAGAGTTATTCGTTGAGTAACTGGGTCATTGCTGGGATACTTGTTCCTCAAAGCAGCTTTCATATTGCTTATACTTTCTTTGAGGTCTTCAACTGTGCGCTCAGAAACACTACACACATTAAGGCCCCGTTAACACGAGAAAAGTTTTCGGGTGAAATGCTGTGAAACTCTGTGAAACGCTGTGAAACGCTGTGAGATGGTAGGCCTAGTTTTGTTCAGGTACTTTTGTTAAATGCTCCCTTTCTCTATAGCCTCGTTTCCACCAGGCAGTCTGGTACGGATCAGTACAGTTTGGTACAGGTCAGATCAGTGAAGTCTGATCCTGTGCGCGTCTCCACAGCCAACCGTACCCTGCTTGATGGGCCAGAAGCATAGACTGTATAAAACATGGACGTAGTCTCCGTGACGTCACCCGTCTGTTTCTGCAGCTCTGTTTTGAGGCTAAACGACGGGCGCTGCCATATTGGAAATGGGACGAGTGACGAGAGCCCAAACTCACAGCTATTCGGCGCCTGTCAGTCACATGATCTGAGCTGTGGCTCTGATTGGGTAAGCTCTTAGTCCTAATATTTTCCAAACGGCCGAGTTAGAAAAAAATTCACCCCCCTCACAGTGTGTGCCATTAGCCAAATTAGCGATCCAGACGGGAGACAGAGTTTGTACCAGGCTTTAAATACGCTGATTTCAGCTCTGAAAACGGCCTTTTGCCCGTCTGCTTGTACGTGACTTCCGGTGCTTCTGGAGCCAGCCTCAAGCGTTCACTGGAGGAACAGCAGCTTTTTAGCACTTCCGCGTTGTCTCAATTTTTCAGACCAGAGGTTGCCACTTGGCCGGAAGTCAAGAGCGGCGTCAGCTACGTAACAGCGTGACGTCACTGCAGAGCTACACAGTGTACCCCGCGAATAAATACAACAAAAAAGAAATTAGCGGCATTGTAAACAAAGAGAAAGATGGAGAACATCCAGCAACTCTTCTACTTTGTGATCAGTATGTGTCGTTCTTTATTACCGCTGTCACACGGGAAGTTACCGATCTTTTAACCAGTCAACTACCGCAGTGATTATAGCCCCACCCCTGGGGCCGGTTTGGAGCGGCTTGGCACCCCAACAGAAGGGTACTGAAAAGTGGAGCGGTACAGGTCGCTTATTAGGGGACCTGTACTGGTTTTAGTCTATGGAAACGCCACAAAATGCGTGCCGTGATGAACCGAACCGATCTGCTTGGTGGAAACGAGGCTTTTGTTATCTTTGATGATTGACAAGCTGATAACAGCTGTTTCTACTTTAACCACAGTTTCCATCCCATCCCCCTACCAAGATTCCAATTTCCACTACCATAACTAGGGTTTTCATCCCCTCCCCCAAGTCTGGTTTCCACTATCCTTACCATGGTTTTCATTCCAATCCCTCGACCAAGATTCCGATTTCCCCTACCATAACAAGGGTTTTCATTTACCACCCTGTAAACTGATTCACTTTTGCTTACAAACCATCACATTGTATCACTCCATCGAACACATGGGGCTAAGGGCAGAGGAGGGTCTGTCTGGGTCGTAGAAGTTGCCGGAAAGCCCTCCTCAGGTGTCTGGAACTAGTCATTGAAACACCAATGAAGGACGGCCCCAGTGAAGCTGTGCTTGAATTTCAGGTTAACAAACTAACCAAGGGATTGTACCACTTTTGTCTGTTCTGTATTATAATGAATTGTCCATTTCTTCGATTAAAAAACAGTTTTTTTTTCTGGATGTTCTCTCAGTCACTGTTACCGCTCGCCTGTTTATGTGTAGGTATGCATAATTTGAACTTGTTGGATTGTTGTTTTCAGGGGGTTTCCCCGACATATGGCGTCCTGCACCTGCCTCTCTTTCATGGTGCATTTAGTTGGCTGTGCATACGGCGATCACCACCACCAAATGGGCTGTTCCATAACGACACTTTAAGACTAATGGTTCCATTAGTGTAATGATTGCACATAATGATGAGCTCTGGTGTTTGCCACAAGTCAAAGTATACTGAAGTGCATCTTTAAATTTATTTAATAACAATCAGGACAAATTGATTTACAACAAATTTGTAATACAACTGATGAGCTAAAGACATCCTAATAGTACCATACAACAAGTGGTAAGACATATGTAGACTATCAAACACCACAGCTGTAAAGGATAATGATTTTTTTTTTTTACATTAACTGTTAAACACATACACATAGTTGCCAGCAGTGGCCTTATTTGACATGGTAGCTTAAATTCATCTTGAGACAACCTTACCAAAGGCAAAGAGATTAAGTTTTGGTGGTTTTCATACCTTCAAATAAGCAGCTCAGTCGGCTTCTAAATGTGCAAAAAAAGTCACTTTCATATCAAAAGAAATGAAGGAGTTGTATAAAAATTCATCCCACATAGTTTGTGCTGAAAGAGAAAAAAGCTATTCGGACCAAAGCAGTTTCTTGTATAAGTCTATAAAGATGTTTATTACTGATGTTAAGATCAGCCTTTTCGAATGGGTGTGTATGTGGATTCTGGTGCGTCTGGGGACAGCCTCTAGTGGTCACATGAGGAACTGCAGTTGTTTTAATACTTCCTCATCAGCTTCATTTCTTAAGACTGAAGGTAGCTGCTGGGTTTTTTATTGCAATTGCAACGATAATTACTCTGGTTTTTAAGAACTTTAATTTTTCATGCTTTTATTTTGAAATTCAGCAAACCTAACTGATGGGATTTCCACCATTGCAGCACCAAGAGCATGAAAATCGCCCAAACAAAAGTTGTAGAGCTCCAACATTGGGTGTTGCTTTATCAAATCACTGAGATGCTTTAACAATAATTCCAGTTTGTTTCATCACCAGCTGAAAACTTCCAAGAGGAGCTTTAATCATTAAAGAGCTGCCACATTGTAAAGATGACAGAGTAAAAGTTGTACACATATATCAAATGTGGCGACGGTAAAAGCCTTCCACTAACCTCAAATTGTGCTTCAGCTCAGAAGAAACAGAGAAAGATCAAATCAAGAAAACAAACAGTCAGCCTCTTTCTTTGTGTGGACAGTCTGGTGTCGTCTTCAAAAGTCTTTTCATGAGTTTTTTTTTTTTTTTAAATCAGTCGTTGATTTTGTGAGTCCATCTACAGAACGTCCAGTGATGCTCCACGGTGTTCTCATTGGCCCGCTCGCTCATGTGATGAACACGTGTGTTGCGTATCGTGAAACCCTGAAAGAAGCAGCGACAAATTCAACCAAACACCAAAACTGGAGCGTCTTCTTTTTAGATTGTTTCGGGAAAACGGCGACTTACAGCTTTAGAGATGAAGTCGAGCAGGTGGACGCGCAGGCTGACTTCCTGCTGGTGGTCACATGGTCCGAAGGTGAAAGACACCTGGTAGTCTCTGGTGTCCATCATGTGTTTGTTCCACTTTGTGAAGCTGCTGGAGATGGACTCCAACATTGATTTGACCTGAGAAAAGGAGGAACAGTTGTTTGATTATTGCTTTAGCGTTCAATAAGTCCAGTTGTTGAGAAACTACATACGTGTGCAATACTCAGCTCAAAAACTAGGTGGCAGTGTGCTTCCAATGCCAGTCATACCCAGTGTTGGGCCCATAGATATATTAGGGTCAATGACAAAGAGGGTCTAAAAACTTATTTTTAAAAAGTTCTTTGAAAATGGATAAAAACATATTTATGTGATTTTCTAACAGATTTCAGTAGTTGACCAACATTTCAAAGTTTTTAGGTTCATTATTTTTTAGTATTTTTAATTTGAGCACCCAAAAATGTCAGGTGGCGCAACCAAATATATGAAAATATATTTATATGTTCCTGTTATTTTTTCTGTGTGAAATTATTGGCAAGTATCTCTCAAGTGTCTGTAGTGACTCATACATTTTCATTTTGTGTGTTTCATTTCTTTTATTTGTGAATAAGATAAATAATTTGATGTTAAAATAACATTTCACATTATTACATTGGTTGTACCACCTGACATGGAAATTGTTCCAGTCACCAATGAAGTGAAAAAACCTTTTTTATCAGTATTTCAGAGAAATCTACAAACTTTTCCACTTGGTCACAAATGTCATTTGGGCTCCTCTGGCTGATGCAGTTTCCTGTTTCCTGTTTTATTCTCTTCACTTTAAAATAAAAGTCTAATGTTACGGTTGCACCACCCTGACATTTGACAAGGTGAAAATTACGGGACAAAAGTTTTTTACATTTCTCAACAGCTTTAAAATTCTTTTTATTTGCAAAGAATGTTTTATTTAAAAAGGTTCAAGCATAAAATAATGCCACTGTATTTTTAATTTCCATTTACAATAACTGACATTCAATTTTTAGAGTTTAATTACTGTGGATACTTGTCAGGACGGTTGCACCACCTGACATTTTGGGGGTTTGAGGAACCAAAACACAAAAAAACATGTTATATTTTAATAGTTTAAAGATGTGTTCAAATAACACAGGTTTCATAGAATAAAGAAATACATGTGATGAAATACTCAATTCATGATGGAAGGAAATATTGCACTCNAATTGGTTTTTCTTTAAAAAAAATACAGTTTAAAACACAGTTTCTATCCTTCGGGCGCAGCCATTGTTTTACTGCAGCAATGCATTCTGGGTTGATGATGTAGATTGGTTGCTTGGTGCCGAGCATCTGGATTTGGCCGTTTCCTCACTACTAGTCGCCGTAAGTCACGAGGTTTGAGGAGGGAAAAAAACATAATAATGCCACATGTGGCTGCTTTTGGGTGCACTTTTCAGTCCAAAGGAAACAAGGAGACTGATGTTAGTCTGCACAGCTTCCCAAAAGACAAGAAAAGAAGGAAGTTGTGGGAAATCTCTTGTGGGCGTAAACAACTTCCCATGGAGCCGCGGCTATGTTCTGGCCACTTCTCCCCAGAAGCATTTGCTGCATTTAGCTGGCCCATGCTGATGAAAGAGCTGACAGGTGTGGGTCATTATAAACGGAGACTAAAGCCAAATGCTGTGCCGACTATTTTCCAACACAAACCCACAAAACTTCCTCTGGAAACCACTGAAGTCCGCTCCAGGACTTATATGATCCTGTATGAGATCCAGCCCGATGCAACCATATGACATCACTACCCAGACGTTATTGTGGCGTAAACAAACAATGGCGGCCTACAGGTGAAAATATTTTTTCAAATTTTAAACAAACTAAGATATTTTGAGAGATTTTATTATCGTTCTTATGTAGCTGGTAAAAACACTGATCATTTAGGAAAATGACGTTCTGGTAGCCAGGGTTCCTTCTAAAGACTTTCTGACAGGAAACAATGGTTTTGCTCTTCTTCTCCTGACCGTTGTTTTTTCAAGGTCCCGCCTCTGAAAACATTTTCGAACAGCTCTTTCCCGGATGGACCAGTGATCTACTTTATTTTAACCTAAATATAACTCAAAACTTAGTTTAAACGTTTTGAAAGTTTGGTTAGGTTGATTGAAAAAATACCCTCTGTGCAAAAGACGTGTGTTTTGGTGTTGAAAACGAAACAAACCCACTCACCGGAACAGCGGCCCGTCACGGTCGATGAAGTAGTTCCCGCGAGCGTCCCTGACGGTGGGGAGGTCTCCTCCAAACATGGCCCCCAGCATTGAGTCGGGGTAACGCTGCAGCGTGGACAGAGATGTGCTGTACACACAACCACCTACATTCAGACTCACTGGCTCCCCCATCTGGACAGAGACAGAACAGCAGGTACAGACAACTCTGGTCATTAGTTTGTCAAAATGATGGGTATCGGGACTAATCTTTTTAAAAAAAATTTTTTGCCTCTGTATTTATGTCTCATAATTTCGATTTACATCTTTAAAATTCGACTTTCTTTATCAAAATTTTAACTTTTTATTTAAAAAATTGCTTTTATTTCAAAATGTAGACTTTTATCTTCGACTTTTGTCATCTTAAAATTTTGACCTTAAATGAGAAAGTTTGGACTTTTTTCACATAATCTTAAACTGATTTCTTACACTTAAGAAGCTTCATCTCAAAATCTTGACATTTTTGTCTCAGAATTTTGTCTTTATTTCTGAAAATTTTCACTTTTTATGTTAAAATATTGAGCTTTTAATTAAAAGTTCGAAACAATTCTTACCTTCAGTTTTTATTTTCATCCTCACATTAGAGTAAAAGCTTCAGATGTTTCAATGGTTTGATGTAATTTTCTGTCAAGTTTGTAAATGTAACTATTCATCGTGAAAACTTCACTTAAGTTTGATTTAAAGAAAATCGTGAATCCAATTGAAATCGCTATATCTGTCAGAAAAATCGCAATTAGATCCTTTTCTAAAATCGTTCACCCTACTATCTGGTTCATGAACTCATGAAAAAAGGTTTCGCAGATGATGAATGAATCATCAAATTAGCACAATTTCTGTGTTATCGTTGGAATCTCCCCCTGCTGGCCATTGGAAATAATGCAGGATTAAGGCGCCACTACAATAAATCAAACCCAACATAATGTTCTTGTAGAGACACATCCTTGAATGCAGCAAACCTGTGCTATAACACAATGCAGTTGTAAAAGCTGCACACACACACACACACACACACACACACACACACACACACACCATGTGACCCAGGTCTCCATTCTCCATCAGCAGCAGCTCTGTGACGTCTTGCCGTCTCTCTGCGTTGGTTCCCTTCGGGTCAGACTGCTGAGTAGATCATTTCTGTCTCCACCAACACCTGCAACAAGAGGACGAACAGCTTGTGAGGCGGTTGCCGTGGAGACGGGCAGCCAGCTGATGCTGTGTTGCTATGGTCCAGACATCATGTGGCTGATTAGTCTGGCGTCCCTGATGTGTCCGTAAACTGTCAGTGAGAAGCTGCGGACCCCCTTTTATGACCAACAGGAACAAATGCAGATTAAAAACATGAATGAACTCGGATGAAGATGAATGAAGCTCACACAGCGGCTCAGTCAGTTATTCTCATCCAACCCTACATCAGAAACTCAGCTCAGGCAGAAAACCTGGAAATCTCTGAGTAACTGTTAAATATGTTAATGTCAATAAGCTGCCGTACAGAATATTAAAAGGGAAAGTCTTTTAAAGAGGGGTTATATGAGGTATGGCGTCAGCTCAGCCTCTTTCCTGACAAACCTGAGAAGCAGAACTGAAACTATCACAGGATGCAGACAGGTTTGCACTTTTCTCATGTAAAAAAACAAACAAACAAATCTTTCCCTCTTTGAATAAGACGGATTTTAGAGCTGCACAAGCAAAGTCTCTCAAAACGCAACATAATTACTTCAAAGATCCTGAAGGTTATGGAACAAAAAAGTCAAGTCGTAGAACGAAAAACATTTCACAAGCGCTGAGACTGAGGATCAAGACATGTGAGGATCCTCGACCCAAATGAAGGTCGTTACTGGAGGCGACTGCAGCCCAATAACCATCAGAACAAAAACCTCTTCAAAAGCCTCGTCTCCTTCCACTAAATCACCCGCTTGGACTTTGACAGAGAGCATCATGGGACATTGAAAGGTGGAAGAAAGTTTGATTCTCTGAGAAGAAAAACTTGAACCTTGATGGTCCTGATGGCGTCCAACCAATGACTGTATATAGAATGGACAGCGTGCTTCCGCCTGTCACCGTTCTACGATTTTGAAGCCAAAAAACCCCGTTTCTCTAGCCGCCATTGTGCAGCCAGAGTCTGAGCAGTAGAGAATTTCCAGTGGAGCCAAGTAAAAAAAGAGAAATAAAAATATTTATTTCTTCTTCTTCAGAAGGTTTAGTCTCCTTTTGGCTCTTTCCTGAAGTTTCTTATATCCCCGGTAAAAACTACTCATGAAAAGCAGCTGTCAACTATCGTAAAACGAAACTTATATCGCGGTTTTTAACGTCCAATAACTAATGAGAAACTAACTTCTCAGAAAAAAAACACCTGAACACCATGCAGCCAGATGACATCATCATACCACCTTAGAGTAAAGATGAGAGAAACGTTTCTACGAGGTATCGTAATTTTTTAAAGTTTTCCCGGCTCATATCTGGAATACATGGGGAGGCGGGGCTTATGACCTATACTGCAGCCAGACACCAGGGGGCGGGGCTTATGACCTATACTGCAGCCAGACACCAGGGGGCGGGGCTTATGACCTATACTGCAGCACGTCCACTCATTATACAGTCTATGCGTCCAACGCTACTGTCATGACGAGGAGATCCCACCGAGATGTTTTCTAGGCGGCACCGTGGAGGAAGGGGGGCATCATGACCTGCTTTTTCCTTCAATGGAACGATGGAGCTGACGGTTGTTCAGGAGACGTCCTTCATGACTGAGGGCCCTGCTCTGTGTGCTTTTGACTGGGTTTTCCAACAGGACAACACTTCACAATTCCTGACAAAGAACTTCTTTCTCTTCTTCTTCCAGAGGAATAATCTCACTCTTTTGGATTATCCTACATGTTCCCCTGAATTACATGACATTGAGAATATTATGGGATGGATGGCGATGGAAGTTTACAAAAACCTCCCCATAAAAATCATACTATTCTGGAAATGGTTTGACGACCCACTTGCATTACCTTCACGGCCCACAGGTTGGGAATTAGTGCCTTAAATCATTGAAAGTAGTTAAAAACCCAAACCTCAAAAAAACAATTACAAATACTATTCCCATGCTTAATTTTATGTCTAATTGTGTTGATCCTGTAACTTCATCACTGATCAATATAAATGGGTCAATGACGTAACGTCCCTTTTTTTGTGTCCCAGTGCAATATTTCCTTCCATCATGAATTGAGTATTTCATCACATGTATTTCTTTATTCTATGAAACCTGTGTTATTTGAACACATCTTTAAACTATTAAAATATAACATGTTTTTTGTGTTTTGGTTCCTCAAACCCCCAAAATGTCAGGTGGTGCAACCGTCCTGACAAGTATCCACAGTAATTAATTAACGTATTTTTTAAAAGTTCTTTGAAAATGGATAAAAACATATTTCTGAGAGAAGAATTATGTTTTCTAACAGATTTCAGTAGTTGACCAACATTTCAAAGTTTTTAGGTTCATTATTTTTTAGTATTTTTAATTTGAGCACCCAAAAATGTCAGGTGGCGCAACCAAATATATGAAAATATATTTATATGTTCCTGTTATTTTTTCTGTGTGAAATTATTGGCAAGTATCTCTCAAGTGTCTGTAGTGACTCATACATTTTCATTTTGTGTGTTTCATTTCTTTTATTTGTN
The DNA here is from genome assembly GCA_008086565.1 of Thalassoma bifasciatum. Classification (NCBI taxonomy): domain Eukaryota; kingdom Metazoa; phylum Chordata; class Actinopteri; order Labriformes; family Labridae; genus Thalassoma; species Thalassoma bifasciatum. The sequence goes on along the minus strand of RPOG01000488.1, from coordinate 263,273 downwards.
ATTGAATGTCAGTTATTGTAAATGGAAATTAAAAATACAGTGGCATTATTTTATGCTTGAACCTTTTTAAATAAAACATTCTTTGCAAATAAAAAGAATTTTAAAGCTGTTGAGAAATGTCAAAAACTTTTGTCCCGTAATTTTCACCTTGTCAAATGTCAGGGTGGTGCAACCGTAACATTAGACTTTTATTTTAAAGTGAAGAGAATAAAACAGGAAACAGGAAACTGCATCAGCCAGAGGAGCCCAAATGACATTTGTGACCAAGTGGAAAAGTTTGTAGATTTCTCTGATAATAGTTTAGTTAGTTAATAATTTCTCTGAAATACTGATAAAAAAGGTTTTTTCACTTCATTGGTGACTGGAACAATTTCCATGTCAGGTGGTACAACCAATGTAATAATGTGAAATGTTATTTTAACATCAAATTATTTATCTCATTCACAAATAAAAGAAATGAAACACACAAAATGAAAATGCATGAGTCACTACAGACACTTGAGAGATACTTGCCAATAATTTCACACAGAAAAAATAACAGGAATATATAAATATATTTTCATATATTTGGTTGCTCCACCTGACATTTTTGGGTGCTCAAATTAAAAACACTAAAAAATAATGAACCTAAAAACTTTGAAATGTTGGTCAACTACTGAAATCTGTTAGAAAACAAAATTCTTCTCTCAGAAATATGTTTTTTATCCATTTTCAAAGAACTTTTCAAAATACGTTTTTAGACCCTCTTTTTTGTCATTGACCCATATATAAATATTAGTTTTTCTTTCGTCCTTTCTTTACATGTAGTGTTTCCTACTGCTTCTACTGCTCTTGAACGCACCACGCTCCACCGCCCTCTACTGCGCCTGCGCGGGTCGAGTCTCTGGAAACATGATGGTTGTTTTGGTGTCAGCTGGTGTTTCACGCATCTGTCAAAAAAACGGACCATAAGAGGCTGAAAGTGGCAGGATTGGAGCTGTGTGGTCGGAATAGTTTCCAGTAAGTTCTGTTTGAGTTGCTGAAACGAGCTGTGTTTAAAGAAACGTGTGTTTTTGAAGGTTTCTCGGTGTTTTAATCCTCGTTAGCTCCTGTGTTTCTGTCACTAACTTGAGCTTTTTCTGCTTTTTCAGCTTCTTCAGCTCAGGATGGACTGTTCAGCTCTGGAGCTCGATGCTGTTAAATTCGCTAAAACTGCTGTTATTCACGACCAGAGTGGGAAATATAATGAGGCTGTGTTTTTTTACAAGGTGGGATTAAATAAAGTTAAATATAAGAGGAGGGACAGCTGCTGCTATTAGCATTAGCTTAGCTGAAAGTAAACAAACACTTTCACTTACAGCTGTTAATTCCTCACACTGATTTTAGGTTCATTATTTCTTAGTATTTTTAATTTGAGCACCCAAAAATGTCAGGTGGTGCAACCAAATATCACTTTTATATAAATATACAAGGACAATAAAAAAGACACACTTTAATAACCGTTCATAGAGAGTTCACAGACATCACTGAGTATGTAAAAGTAAAACACACAAAGTAAAGAAAATAAACACTTATTCTATTTATTAAACTACAATTTATAACATTTCACATTATTACATTTGTTGTACCACCTGACATGGAAATTGTTCCAGTCACCAATGAAGTGAAAAAACCTTTTTTATCAGTATTTCAGAGAAATCTACAAACTTTTCCACTTGGTCACAAATGTCATTTGGGCTCCTCTGGCTGATGCAGTTTCCTGTTTCCTGTTTTATTCTCTTCACTTTACAATAAAAGTCTAATGTTACGGTTGCACCACCCTGACATTTGACAAGGTGAAAATTACGGGACAAAAGTTTTTTACATTTCTCAACAGCTTTATAATTCTTTTTATTTGCAAAGAATGTTTTATTTAAAAAGGTTCAAGCATAAAATATACGGTGACATAAAAATTAAAGGTAAATGTTATTGACTGTAAGTTAAAAATCAGTTTAATTACTGTGGATACTTGTCAGGACGGTTGCACCACCTGACATTTTGGGGGTTTGAGGAACCAAAACACAAACAAACATGTTATATTTTAATAGTTTAAAGATGTGTTCAAATAACACAGGTTTCATAGAATAAAGAAATACTTGTGATGAAATACTCAATTCATGATGGAAGGAAATATTGCACTCAGACACAAAAAAAGGGGACGTCACGTCATTGACTCAGGTGGTTTGTAAAACAGTCTCTGTTTTTGCAGCTGCTGTTACAGTCAGATGATGTTTTTATATTATATTTTAATAATGAGTACCTGAGTGCATACTGTGTGTGTTTGAAGAGAATTTGCATCATTAAAGTGTTGGTATTAACCTGTAATTGATGCTGTTTGGTCCCTAAATCCCCCTCCTCTTTCTCTGTCTGAATGAAACAAAAACAGCATCAACAGCAGAACCACAGTTAGCACAGTTAGCACAGTTAGCACAGCACAAACAAACCGTCAGTTTTTAAAGACTAAATAATATTTAAATATTCCTGTCTTACCTCCTAAAGAACCATTTCTGGTTATATCAGAAATATCAGAGGGTTAAAGCTCCTCAGTAACATCCATCACGGTTCATCACAACAACACGGTGACCCCACTTCCGGTACGACCTTTCAAAATAAGACGCACTTTAGTGGTGTGCGCATAAACTGTAAATATATATATGGGTCAATGACGTGACGTCCCCTTTTTTGTGTCTGAGTGCAATATTTCCTTCCATCATGAATTGAGTATTTCATCACATGTATTTCTTTATTCTATGAAACCTGTGTTATTTGAACACATCTTTAAACTATTAAAATATAACATGTTTTTTTGTGTTTTGGTTCCTCAAACCCCCAAAATGTCAGGTGGTGCAACCGTCCTGACAAGTATCCACAGTAATTAAACTCTAAAAATTGAATGTCAGTTATTGTAAATGGAAATTAAAAATACAGTGGCATTATTTTATGCTTGAACCTTTTTAAATAAAACATTCTTTGCAAATAAAAAGAATTTTAAGGCTGTTGAGAAATGTAAAAAACTTTTGTCCCGTAATTTTCACCTTGTCAAATGTCAGGGTGGTGCAACCGTAACATTAGACTTTTATTTTAAAGTGAAGAGAATAAAACAGGAAACAGGAAACTGCATCAGCCAGAGGAGCCCAAATGACATTTGTGACCAAGTGGAAAAGTTTGTAGATTTCTCTGAAATACTGATAAAAAAGGTTTTTTCACTTCATTGGTGACTGGAACAATTTCCATGTCAGGTGGAACAACCAATGTAATAATGTGAAATGTTATTTTAACATCAAATTATTTATCTTATTCACAAATAAAAGAAATGAAACACACAAAATGAAAATGTATGAGTCACTACAGACACTTGAGAGATATTTGCCAATAATTTCACACAGAAAAAATAACAGGAACATATAAATATATTTTCATATATTTGGTTGTGCCACCTGACATTTTTGGGTGCTCAAATTAAAAATACTAAAAAATAATGAACCTAAAAACTTTGAAATGTTGGTCAACTACTGAAATCTGTTAGAAAACATAATTCTTCTCTCAGAAATATGTTTTTATCCATTTTCAAAGAACTTTTTAAAAATANTTTTTAGATTTTTTTTTTCTCAGTGGCCCTAATCCTCTTCCGTAGAATTCTGACTTTTTTCTCAGAATTCTGACTTTTTTTTTTTTTAGATTTTTTTTTTCTTAGTGGCCCTAATCCTCTTCCGTACTTTTTTTTAATGCTTTGCGAAACATTTAAACATTCTTTCATCCATTTTAACACTGAATAATTTATAGTTTATAAGCTTTTTCACCCTCAAATGTTTGTCTATAACATTTTTAAATATATATATATATATATGTTTGGAAAAAAGAATTGAAAACATTTTTTCAGGCCTTAAGAAGAATAAAAATATCCTGACACAGGCTAATATGAATTTCCACCACATGAACCATTGAATTTAGGAGTAAATAACTTTTAAATGGGAGTCCACTGTAGTGACCACTATGCACCACAGGGTTAATACCTTCCATAATTTATTAAGCTAAAAAAAAAAAAAAGAAGAAGCAAATTGTGTATTTGATTTTGCAATTTTGGGGCTGTCTGATTTCTTAAATGTCAAGTTTACCCTTCAAAATTAATACTAGAATACCTGATTTTTTTTATTATTTTCAGCATCATAAAGTATCTAATATTCAATACCCATAAAATTATTATTACAGTCAATTGTTTGGTGGTGTCAATATGTCAGAAGTCTATGTGCTGGATTAATTTAATATTAGGGGGATTTTATTCTGAAAACCCAAAAAGAGGACCCTCTACCAAAGACCAAGTAACTTCATAACTCAAACATTTAAAGTATGTTAAGACAAACATGAGGTCTAATTTGCTTATAACAAGTCAAAAAAATTCGCTTGTCAAGTTTCTTGAAATGCGATTAATGTCTTAACACAAACTTTTTCCTACTACATCGGCAGGTTTTTCATAACGACTTATTAAACATAGAGTGAATAATTTCAAGCCTTTATTTCTTGAATTGTGACGACTATGCCGTACAGATAATGAAGACACAAAATCCAGTATATCAGAAAAGTAGGATATTACACAAGATCGATAAAAAGGATATTGTAAACAAAATATCAGGCTCCTGGAAATGTCGATACTATTTTTATTCTTGCTACTTGTTACTGCTTTTTGCCCATTTCAGCCACTGTTTTTATTTACTTTCTGACTATTTTCCAAGTTTTTTCCCCTAATTTCCTGCCATTTTTTTTGCTTTTTGACTATTTTTGCCACCTTGAACTTATTGATGAAATGCTGAGCATCATCGTTACAAAGACTGAGATTTAATAAATAGGACTTGTTGAAAAGCTCAGTGTTGAACCATCCTGCATTTGCTGAAAGGAAATGCCCCCCTCCTCTAGTTTTTATTACTACTTCTTGCTGTTTTTGCCACTTTTCACCATTTCTATTGTTTCTCTTGCAAAGGTAGTTTTCAACAGTTTGTCTCTTTGGTTGAACAGAGTTGAGTGACACTGATGTACAGAATAAAATATCCACTGCAAAAATGTTTATCTGGTATTCTGACAATTTTGAGGTAAAAAGATGATGCACTGTCTGTGGTTAGAAAACAGCTACAGGTCATATTGTGATTTAATCTAATTTGTAATTAATTGCCCAGTTCATCATATGTTGTTGTGTTTTCAGTCAAAGCTGAAAGATAAGAAGAGCACAGAGCGTAAGATGGGGAAGAAAAGCAAAGCTGCCCTATTGGTGAGCAAGTCCTGCTACAGAGCCGCGTTAAAAACCCTCTGGTCGACTAAAGGAGCTCACAAACCCATGATGGAGTTCTGGAGGAAACAGTTAAAGGAGGAGGTGAGGACACGAGCGCCTCATCAGATACAGCTGTGATTCTTCTTAAACTGATTTTTTTCATCCCTGTTTCTTCGTTGTTGCTGCTCAGATGAAGATGCTGACGCGACAGACCGACAGTCCTTTCCAGGAGAAGGTTTCCAGCAAGAAGCCGCTGTCGTCCTTCCCCTGGCGGCGCTGCCTGGACTGGACCCAGGAGAAGGCGCCGCTCGTCTTCACCTGCCTCACCTCGCTGTTCCCTGACCTCAACGCCCTCTCCAAGAGCGGACAGTAAGTCAGGATCAGTGAAGACAGTTAACACAACGCTGATACAAACCCGCAACATGTTTCTCTGACAGATAGACAAATATATTTTCAATTCTTTCCATCTTAAAGTCTCATCTCCAAATATACGCCTGGTTGTAATCCACAACTTAAAATGATGTGATAGTGCTAAAAAAGGTTTGAAGGCTTCGCAATCGGGTTTAAGTTTAGCAGAAAATTTCTTGGATTTATTTAGTCGTTGTATTGGAAGCTGGAGCTGGACTGTCTGACAGAAAAGAGACAGAAGAGCAGGAGAAAGCTAAACAGGAGAGTGATAGAGCACAGGCTAAAGGCTGAAACCATTGACTGTATATAGAATGGACAGCGTGCTTCCGCCTGTCACCGTTCTACGTTTTTGAAGCCAAAAAACCCCGTTTCTCTAGCCGCCATTGTGCAGCCAGAGTCTGCGCAGTAGAGAATTTCCGGTGGAGCCAAGTAAAAAAGAGAAATAAAAATATTTATTTCTTCTTCTTCAGAAGGTTTAGTCTCCTTTTGGCTCTTTCCCAAAGTTTCTTATATCCCCGATAAAAACTACTCACGAACGGCAGCTGTCAACTATCGTAAAACAAAACTTATATCGCGGTTTTTAACGTCCAAGAACTAATGAGAAACTAACTTCTCAGCAAAAAAAACACCTGAACACCATGCAGCCAGATGACATCATCATACTACCTTAGCGTAAAGATGAGAGAAACGTTTCTACGAGGTATCGTAATTTTTTAAAGTTTTCCCGGCTCATATCTAGAATACATGGGGAGGCGGGGCTTATGACCTATACTGCAGTGTTTGTGCTAATGTTGATTCCTGTCCACATGCAGCAGTTATTCTGCAGTGATCTGTTCAAACCTGAGAGTCTATCAATAAAATGAAGAGCCAGGTTACGTTTGCTCTGCTTGGTGAGGTTGGAGTTGGTAGATGAGCACTGGTAGGACACAACCAGGATTCACTAGGGTTAGTTTCGTAAGTGCTTTACAACGAAAGTCCACAATAAAATCAACAATGAAATAGTGAATAAAAGACACAGTCAAGGAAAACAACATTGAAATGAACAATTTAAAACAACCAAACAAAACGGCTCAACTGGAAAGAGAAGAGAATGTAACCGGCCACTAAACTACGGTAGAAAAATACATCACCTTGTCACGTTGTATGCAGTTAAAAGTTGTCTTGAACAAAGAAAAGTTGAGTTAAAAAGAAGATCTGCTCTCCAATCATTTTCCAAAACAAAAAGTCAAGTGATCATGGCAGTTTCTGGCTGTAGGAGGCGCTGCAGACAACTTTATACAGATTCACCTCACAGTCACTTTGGATAGATAGATAGATAGATAGATAGATAGATAGATAGATAGATAGATAGATAGAAGCTTTATTGTCATTTTATAAAAAACCCACAACGAAACGCTGTTTGCAGAAATCCAATTCAGCATCTGCAGAGTTTAAATAGTAAATAATAATAATAAATATGGTTAAAGTGCAGTGAGCTGAGTTCATTTATGAATAAATAAATAGCTTTAAAAATAATGATCTTGGTTTTAAAAGAAAAGTGGCTCAACAGCAACATTATTATTGCATATTAATCGAACATGTTATCGAAGTGGATGCTGTTTTTACAATCTAGTCACCTAAACTTTGGAACACACTCCCCCTGCACATCAACATTTTTAAAAAACAGCTGAAAACCTTCCTTTATTATAAAGCTTTTAGTTCAGGTTTTACTTGGTGTTTTATTCTTTTCTTTAATCTAGTTTCTTTTTTTATGTTCTTTAACTTTTATCCCCTTTACTTGTCATCACATTTGAGTTTTTTTTCTGTTTTGTTTTTGTTCTTGTTTGAATTTCGATTGTTTTTTAAGTCATTCTACCTCTGTCTGTTTAAGATTTCTCCTCTTTGAGCTGCAGTTTAAGTATGAAAGGTGCCGTATAAATAAAGTAATTGTCATTATGATTATTCTGTTGTGTGTTTCTGCAGTCAGCTGTCAGAGGAGCAGGCTCAGACGCTGCTGGAGCGCCGGGCCGTGGTGGCGCTCTCCATCCCGCTCTTCACCAGGAACGTGTGGAAGAACAACTTCCTGCAGGCGTCTCTGGGCGCAGAGCTCCGTCAGCAGGGCTGCACCGGCTCCACCCTGGACGCCCTCAACACCATGGGCCTGTGTCAGAACAAAGACACCGTCAGGCTGCTGCTGCACCGGCTACGGGACAAAACCGTGAGTCCACCAATCAGCTGTGGTTCTCCTTTCATCCACACGGTGGCAGCACAGCAGGAGTTTGACTTCGGCTGTTTTTGAATTCTCAAACTAAACCAACAGTACGAACTGATTTACCCAAAATTCAGTGTGAACAAATGCGAAAGCTGCAGTCTGCCAAAACTACCTGGATGTTTCTACTGATCTGGGAAATTTCTCAGTCTGCATCAGACCAGTCTACCTGACATACTGTTTCCCACAATGCAAAGCGCCTCGTAGCAGGTCTGAATTGAAAATAATAAAAATAATAATAACTTTATTCATAGAGCACCTTTAAAAACAACAGTTCAAATAGTGCGTTACAGTTGAGATCCACAGCAAAATCAACAAACAAATAGTGAATCAAAAATAGCGGACAACATTGAAATGAACAATAAAAATTAATAATTGTACAGACTTAAGACCCTATGATGATGAGACCATGAGGACCAGAGGTGAGAAGGAGTAAAAAAGAAAACAGGAACAATCGAGAGGATAAAAAACAACATACGTGAAATATAGTGGTGAATAAATAAGGTAATAAAGAGGATAAAACAGCCTAAAATTAGAGTGGAAATGATAACTGGAGCGCTCAACTCATTGAAAATAAATAAATAGAAACATAAATAATTAAAATAAACTCGTAAGTGAATGAATAAACAGGGAGATAAATAGATAGATTAATAAATAAGGGAGTCAGCTCTGTAAGAGGGCAGTAAAAATACAGAAAATACAAAAGAGGACAATATATAGTCCTCATAATGAGGTGAAAAGATAGTATTGGTGATAAGAAGAAGAATAAGAAAAAGACGGAAACTGGAGAAAGTTTGAACGAAGCAGCGGAACAACTCAAGTGTAAAACCCTAAAACATCTTTTAACTCACGAGGGCTGAAAGATGTATCGCTATCGTATTGATATCAAGATAAGAAAATTCAAGATATTAATATCCCAATATTGTAGATATCAATGATGTAGATTTTCCCAGCTCCCCCTGCATGTAAAGCTCAGACAGTCACATGATTATTGGTGATTTTCTGTTTATGTTGATGACTGACAGTGAGCTCTAATCAATTAACAACACTTTACACATCCTGTTATAATAAGATGCTTTTATTTTTCAGAAAAATGTTTAGTTTCCTCCAATCCCAGAGTCATATTGTATCATATCAATATCTAGATATCTGGTATTTGTCCATATTGTTCAGCCCTAGTGCTCACATTGTTTACATTTTCCTATTAACATATTTGAAATCATATGTTCATTATCAGAAGCAGTTTTTCCATCATCTTTAAATATAAAAAGTCGGTAACACTTTAGATTAGGGAACACATATTCATCAATTTGTAGTCAATAAGTAATAATTAGGAGTTAATATATGGAAAAGTCTGAATTCATGGTGCAATAGAGGTAGAATAAGGGGTTAATGTGCTTAATAAATACTAATTAGCTACTTATATGCATGTTAATAAGCACCTAGTTAAAGGTGAATATGTGTTCCCTAATCCAAAGTGTTACCAAAAAGTCAATCCACTCCAGATTATTTCAATGAATAACATATGAAATAATATTAAAAATCAAAGATCAGAGGTCTCCTGGTAAAACTAATGCAGTTTAAAGAGCTTGGACCTATAATCATTTGTAATAACTGCAGAGGACGTCTGTGTTTTAATCCTGTTCTGTGACTTTTTTTTGTTTGTTTGTTTGAAATGTATTTTTATTAAACATAAAAGGACACATTATAGACAAAACAATCCTTGACAGCATCACTTGATATGTATGGCATTACAACACAAGGACATTTTAGTAATATCAATAAAAGAAAAATAAATAAATGCACAGTCAGAATATTACAGTAAACTGCAGGGATCCCCTCAGTCAGACAAGTATCTTGTTATAAGTAGCCACCTCCTACCAAAAATCTCTTTTTTTGATTGTAGTTGAGCAGTTAAAGCCTCCATTCATACACCTCCCTCAACTTTAGTTTCCACTGTGTCACTGTAGGCGTCTGTGGATTCATCCATTTCAGTGTCACCATCTTCCGAGCAGTTAATAAGAGTATATGTAGCTGGTATTTTAGGTCTCTAGTATACATGTCTTCAGGAGTTAGATCAAACAGAAACTGTCTTGGGGTGAATGGTAAATCAATTTTCATAATTTTATTTATCTCCCCCTTTATCCCCTTCCAAAAAGGAACTATCACTGGGCAATCCCAAAATATGTGTAGTGGTCGCCGACCATTCCACATTTTCTCCAACATAAGTTTGCTTCTGGATTATTTATAAATTTTGCAACCATCGAAGGCGTCTTAAAAAACCTTGTCTTCACCTTCCAATCGAACTCCTTTTCTGTGACTTTTTAAACCTGAAAATTCAAACTTTTTCCTCCAAAATTTAGAAGTTTCTTTCTGGAGAATTTATTGATTAAAGATTTATTAAGTTGCCTGAATATATAATAATTGATCAGCTTTACTCTCACATTCCTCAAACTGGAAACCAGAGTAAAAAACTACAAAACAAACCAAACAGAACTGAATTCAAAAAACAAACTTTGTGACTTTTTCTCTTTTCCCGTCAGCAAACGCAGAACGGTCGACAGAGGAGGATGAAACAGCTGAAAGGAGAACAGATGACAGACATGGAGGAGGACGACATGGAGGAGGAGGAAGAGGAAGAAGAAGAGGAGGAGGAGGAAGAAGAGGATGAGGAAGAGGAGGAAGTGGAGGAGGAAGAGGAGGAGGAGGAGGAGCTGGAGATGGCGGTGGAGGAGGAAGTGGAGGAGGCAGAAGTTCAGGGTGAAGTTCCTCTGGCGGAGGAGGATGACCACGCGGCGGCGGCGGCGGAGGAGGAGAAGAAGAGGAGGAGGAAGAAGGCGAAGAAGCAGAAGAAGGAGAAGAGGAAGGAGAGAGCGAAACGGAAGGTGGAGCAGCAGCAGCAGCAGCAGGAGGAGGAGGAGGAGGAGGAGGAGGAGGAGGACGAAGGCTCGGAGCAGAAGAAGAGGAAGGTGGTGGTGGTGAGGCTGGGTTTGCTGAAGGGACATTCAGAGGTCGGACGCTCCGACCTATCAGCTCCTTAGACTCTTTAAGCCCCGCCTCCAATCAGAACACAGGACTCCAGGCTCCACCCCTTCTGGGAGAGAACACTGAAAGGCATTATGGGAGTTGTAGGAAGTGTCAGCAACTGTGGAGAGAACTAATAAAAGCTTCACTTTCTTATTTCTTTATTGTGAGGATAAAAAAAAGCTGCGTTGGATCATTTAAGACTTTGGAAACTTTTTAAAACACTCGAGATTCTTCATCAAGGAATCTTCGTTTCTGCTTCTGACAATTCAGTTCATCAAGTCGACCTTTTGCTCCAACTTGGAAACAGGAAGATATTTTTTAAGATTCCCCTGAGTTTTTTTGTTCTTAATCAGGATTGACTTTTAAGGCGGCATAAAGAAGCGCTTCACTTAGTCAGGTTTGAAATAAAAAAGTCTGATCACACCCCTAAATGTAGCTTTTTGGTTTCAAAGTTAAACTCCACACAAATGATTCAACTTCAGATCTTAAACTCAAAGATGTAAGAGATTAAAAAGTCATTTTGCAGAAGTTTAACACAGATTTGAAGGTCAGAAAACTTTGCTTTCTACTCTGGATTAGGTTTGAAAATTTGGCAGCAGCTTAAAATTATGAATCCAGTAACCTGCAGATTATTTTCACTATGATTTATGTTAGTCTCTTTCACACATGTCCTCCTGAAATTGTTAAAAAACATCTTTGAGCAGCTCTACCCCTGAAATCTTTCCAGTTGCTTCCTGTTGGAAAATTTCATATTTCATCACCTGCATCTTTGAGTTTTTCTCGCTGAGTTTTCACTTCAGTTCTTCCTGAATTCTTGTAGAAATTTTGGAAAAAAAAAGCTGGCAGGAAAAGTGAACCGGTTTGCGTTCACACATGCAGCCAATGCTGAAAGTTTCAGGGAATTTTCAGGAGTGATGTGAACTTTTTAGTACAGCTTTTGTCTGGAAAAATACCAGAAAGTTCTGAAAGTAGTGTTGAGATTTTCAGTCTTGAAATTTGAAGAATAACAGAAAATCTTCACATCATGAAGCCTGAATCCAGCAATTTTGAAGTTAAGCTCCACAAAATGACCACACGGCTCATGCTTTAATAAAATTAGTTTTTAGTTTCTTTCAGTTGTTGAATCTTTTAATCCTCACAGAGCCATCAAACTTCTGAATTTGATATTACATTTTCTTGCAGACTGAAGCCATGTTAAAGCTCCTGTGTTACAAAAAAAGAAAGAAAAGCCTCAAATTTCTTTACTTTTGTTATTTATTTAAGGTGTTTTAAGGCAGTTTTGAGTCATGGAGAAGTGTTAACAAAGCTTGAAAGAAAAACCAGAGTTTGAAACACGTTGTATGTCGACATCCAGAGGAGTTTTGTGTTTTTGGGTTAACATCACTGATTATTTACATTAAAGCACCTAAAAAATAACCAAACAGGAGTTTAAAAAAGACTGAAAGAGGCAAAAATCTTTGTTTAATTTCATGCATAAAATCTGTAAACTCTTTGTGTGACGCATCAACGACAAAAACATTAAAATGAGACAAGTATTTAGATGAAGTTGAGGTTTTATTTGGTTGTCTCTGGTAGTTTTGACTGCTGAAAAAGCTGTGGTTAAATATTAAAGTCAGAAGTGACTCCACAGGTTTTTTTTGTTTTGTTTTTGCCTTATTAGTTCCAGTTATTAACCTGACGCTGACTGAATATTTCCTCCTTTTGTACAAACGTGGCTGAGCTTCACTGAGAGACGCTGTTGTATAGTTTCTTTTCTAACCAGGTTTGTTCTGTGACTTTTCAGAGCGACATCAGAAAAATGTTTATATTTTTATGTTTGAGTTGAGAGAGATTGTGACAGACTGATTTTTGACTGTTTAAGTTTGATGCAGATCATCTGAACTCTGTGGCCTCTGTACGAGTTTGACCAATAAAAACGCTGAAAGCTTCTTTTGCATTTAAGTTTTTTTTTCCGTACTTTTCACTTTTTGAAAGCTAAAGAAGCCCATTTTCACCAGTTAAAGAAAAAAGAGACTTGGCTTTGTTGTCAAGTCAAGAGTTTGATTCAGACTTTGTTGTTATTCTGTTTGCAGCAGGTGAATACAGGACATTTCATTTTCAAAAGTTTCTTGAGAGGAAACAGACACAGTGCAAATATCGAAGGTGCAAAAAGTAAAATACAGAGAAAAGAAAAACAGTCAAGATTATGAGATAAAAGGTAAAAATCCTGAAATAAAAAGAATCAAAATTCTGAGAAAAAGTCAAAATTCTCAGATAAAAAAATAAAGAACTTGAGACAAAAAGTCAAACTTTTGAGATATAAGGTTAAATCTTTGATAAAGGTTGACATTTTAAGATTGAGTCACAATCTTAAGTAAAAATTCTCAGATGAAAAGTTGAAATTCTGAGATAAAAATCAAAATATTAAGATAAATGAATAAAAAAAAGCTGAAAACTTTGATATAAAAAGTCAAAATTCTGAGATAAGAGGTTAATATCTTGATATATGTTGAAAGTTTGAGATAAAAAGTCAGATCTTGAGATAAAAGATGAAATTCAGAGATAAAAAAAAAAATCAAAATTCTGGTAAAAAGTCTAAATTCTGAGTTAGAAAAATTAAAATTTTGAGATAAAAAGACGAGATTCTGAGACAAAAAAAATTAATTAGATAAAAAGTCAAAATCCTTAGATAAAAAAAAAATATCATAAATTGAGATTAAAAAGTTTGAGTTCTGAGATATGAAGCTAAAATTGTGATAAATTTGTAAGTTTTAAGCCAAAATGCTGAGGTAAAAAGGAAAAAATTCTGAGATGGAAAGTGGAGATTTTGAGAAAAGTCAAATTTATTTTTTTGACCGTCAAATTATGGGATAAAATTTTAAGATTTTGAGATTAAAAGTAAAAAATTTGGACAAAAATTTGGAAAACAGCCAGGAAGTGGTAAAAAAGTGGCAAAAAAGAAAAGTGAAAAGTGACTAAAATGGGTAAAAAGCAGGAAGAAGAAGCAAAAATAGTATTTGGTGTGGACACTGAATTTCAGATTATTGTTGTTTATAAACTGTAAAAACCAACATTTAAAGAAATAAAAGCTTGAAATGGTTCACTATGATTAATGAGTCTGAGTAATATCTGGGTTTTATTTTCTGTAATGTGTGACTCAAACTATTTGACTTTTTCAAGATGTTTTTAGAGAATTTATCTACTCAGAGGAGTGACTTCTTTTTAAAACACATTTATTTTCGCTGTAAAATCAGACTTTTTGCTTTAATATGTTTCTGGCTTTCATATTTTCTGGAGCCAGTTTCAAGCGAACACTTAACGTCCTGCAGACTTCACCAAATCAGTGTGAACTGCTGGTTTAGTAGGAGAATTGGAAAAAAAAAACCTGTGAAGTCTGTGGAAGAGAAAAGTGAAACAAAGAGACTGGATCAGGGACTGAAAGGTTTTTATTTCTGTAACAGATTCATTTACAGCAACAAAAACATCCTCAGAGCTGCTGCAGCTACAATAAATACTCCTGACCACGTCTTTTCACTGGTGACAGAAACAAACCCGAGTCAGAGCCAGGAATCACATTTATAGACCGAGTCTGACGTGTTTTAGTCTAAATATGGAGTTTATTAACAACAGAACTACAAAGACCAGGTTTAAATCAGTCTGAAGGTCTAAACTTTCACAATAAGTGTTTAAAGTGAGGGGTGGTGTTTGTTTTTAACATGTTTGACCCTTTTTTATTTGAAGACACCACAAATAAAGTTCCCTAATTCATAAAAAAAAACATATCTGGTCATAAATAGAGTAAAAAGTGAGTTCTGATTAATAATTTGGAAGTTTAATATCTAACACTGCTTCATTTGATCTTACAGAAACATTTTAGTCGACACTGAAACATGAGAACAAAAACGACAACAGTGGGAAGGTGCTCGAAAAATAAATTCACACATTTCTTTACAAAACAAACCTTTGAGCCTGATTTCAGACACAAACTGATCAAAACTGGATGTTTTCAGTCTCAAACAGTAGTTCTGTTGCTACCAAATCCCCTCAGAGTGAATGCATACTTTACAGGGTAGAGCGTTTTATTTTGAAAGGGAGGAAGTGGAGAGTTCAATAAAAAGACTTGGCTGAGTCTGTGTGTGTGTGTGTGTGTGTGTGTGTGTGTGTGTGTGTGTGTGTGTGTGTGTGTGTGTGTTCAAACAAACATCTGGCTGTTAAATGTTTCCATCAGGAGCGTTTCTAAAAGGAGCGTTTGGTTTTATTTACACGTGATTTTAACGGTTTATCTGACGATGTTTTCAGCGTCTGTGCGTAAAAGACAAAGAGGATTCAGGTTTGGTCTGTCCTGTGTGTGTGTGTGTGTGTGTGTGTGTTTCTCAGACATTGAGGGTCTTTTTGACGGACATGATGATGTCTTTGATCTGTGGCAGGCTGTTGTCCTCCAGGATTTTGGCGTAGGGCATGGGGATGTCCACGCCTGTTACCCTGGTAACCGGAGCGTCCAGGTAGTTGAAGGCGGGACCTGAAATCACACAGAGGAAGGTTCAAAGTTGATTTTGTGTCTCTTAAATCAATAATAATCTTCCAAACTCATTGCTGACATTTGGATGGAGGTCTGGAAATAAATTTTAAAATCAGGATTTCCACCCTGGTTCCAAGCGAGTAAAGCCGATACTAAAAGGTGACGTGGACGGTCTGCCGGTCACTCATTGGTCAGAGAATGTCGTCTCTGCAGCTTCTGACTCTGAACAAATCACTTACAAGAGGCAAAGGAATAAGTCAGCGACGGGTTTTTAATGACATTTAAACCTGACGGCACAGAACCAGACTGAATGAAGACAAAATACAGCCCTAAAATGCTCCTTCATGATTCCTAAATAAGTGAAAAGTCCTTTTTAAACCAAAAAGAAGTTAACAGCAAAGATAGTTGGCTTTAANATCAAAGTTGGTCGGTGCAGGAGCGATCTGTCTGCCACGAGAGTCTTTAAGCACCAATCAGTCCATTAATCCACAGGGAACCAAAAAGGAAAAACAGTTCAAAGAAGAATGATTGATCAACAAAAAAATCTCTGCTATACCAGGCCCAAAAATCAAAAATTAAAGTGATCTCACTGGATCCAGGGAAGAGTTGATGTCAGGAAGCAGCTCCTTTGTTTTCCTCCGCGTGCAGCAGCACCAGGCTGTTGTTTACCTCCGTTGTCATGACGCCCGACATTGAGCCGCTGTATTACTTTAATGAAATCTTTTGAAAGCTTTTTTTCTTTAAAGACCACGGTGGCACATATGTTAGTACAAAATTATGTTTGTGTGGCGTTATAGATGAACATACACGCACTTCTGCGCAGCACTTAAGCGCAGCTGTGTTATAAGATCCACCGTGAGTCTGTAGTGGGGCTAGAGGAAAAGATAACCAAACCCAGTAGAGTCAATTAGAGTAGAGCTGGAATTGTATCGTGGAAAAGCGCCACAACATTCTGAAGCTCAACCCTGATAAATAACTTTTGGTCATTCTCACTCCTCTCACCTTCCTCTTAACAGTTTCAATCCACTTAATGATAAAACAATAAAAGGCTAAAATCCTAGGAGTTACACTTGACAGAGACTTCTGGTTTAAACTGTTGTATTAAAAATCTTTCTCTAAATGCTCCATCAGGTCTGTATGAAGCCGTAAAGAAGATAAAGTCACCTCCTCAGAGTCACATCCATAATAAACAATCACTGTTGTAGTGATTTGGATTAAAGTCAGAGTCTCAGCCGTTACCTTCCATGATCCTGGCACAGATCTCAGCGCCGACACCAAACTGAGGCCAGCCGCCCTCCACCGTCACCAGGTGATTGGTCTTCATCACGCTGGCTTCAATCGTGTCCACATCCATTGGACGGATGGTTCGCAGGTTGATCACCTGTCGCACAGAAGGACGGGAAGTGTCAGAGAAACCACAGGCTACAGGTTATCGATGTGTCCAATGATGTGTTTCTTACCTCGCACTCGATCCCCTCCTTGGCGAGGACGGCAGCAGCGTCCAGACAGTGACTGACGTAACGAGAGTGAGTCACCAAACTCACAGAGCTCCCTGAAAAAAAAGAGAGAGAGAGTCAGGAGAACAGAGACACAATCACAGGGACAGATCTCTGATGTTTATCTCACATCTTTCACCCAAAGCATCAAAATTTTCTTTATTTTGCGCCACAGCTCTGACTCGTACAAACTAAATTAAAACTTTAACACTTAGAAAAATGTCGCCTCAGTGAGTTTGTCAGTTCTCACCTGGTCTCTCGATCTTGGCTTTACCGATGGGAATGGTGAAATCTTTGGACTGTGACTCCTCTGACATCTCGAAGGGAACGCCGTACATCAGCTCGTTCTCCAGGAAAACGACTGTGACATAAACACACAGAAAACATTCAGCAGAGTTAAGCAGCTGCACCGACAACTCAACACTTCTTACACTGCAAAAAAAGCCAGCCTTCAAAATTAAGAAAAACTATACTATACACTATACATTTTCCTTAAGCTGTGCAAAGTTCTCTGCCACCAGAACAAAATAAAATGACTTTTAAGACTTCCAGGTAAAAATATCTAACCTCAATTAACCCAGAAATACCTTCAAATGAGGTTTGCTCAAATAAAAAATACGAAACATCTTTTCTCAATATGTTGAAAAATATTTTTGGTAACACTTAAGATTAGGGAACACATATTCACTATTAATTAGGTGCTTATTAACATGCATATAAGTAGCTAATTAGTATTTATTAAGCACACATTAACCCCTTATTCTACCTCTATTGCACCATGAATTCAGACTTTTCCATATATTAACTCCTAATTATTACTTATTGACTACAAATGAATGAATATGTGTTCCCTAATCTAAAGTGTTACCAATATTTTCATAAGAAGTAAATGCTGGTGTCTTTATCCTGACATAATAATGATACACTGGAAAAAAGCCACTTTGAAAATAAATTTAAAAAGTAATACAAGATTCTTTTGGCTTGTAATGAGAAAAAAAAATCAGCCAGTGGAAGAAGAAATCAGAATTTTCTTGGTGAGATATCTTAAAACAAGACATTGGATTTAAGCTTTACTAAATAAGATAGAGATTAAAACAGCTGGAAAACTCATTTTATCTGTATTTTCTTGTATTGAGAAGTGAAGTGTCTCATAATAAGCTGCAGATTTAAATACAGATTAGTTTTCTAATTCCAAGCTGAGTCTATTTCTTGAAACATGATGATTCATCTTTAACAAATAACTCTGCAACTTCAAAACCTTATGACAAGTTATAAAAGCTAATTTCAACTGAGAAATGACTCAAATAATACGCTTTTTTAAGACTGTTTCACTGAATAAGATATTGAAGATGATGCATCTAGAAACAAGTTCCCAATGTCTGACTGAAATCTTTCCCTTTAGTTTGCTGAAGGATAATTTGACAAGAAATCAGAAAAATATACTTGGTAAAAGGTTGAGTTTTTGCAGTTTATCTTCAGAGGATCAGGCAGATATCAGGTCTTATTAATTATCTTCTCCGAGATGGATAAATGCTTTTATAAATTCAGGTGTAAATATTTTCAAATGAAACCTCAGGTCAGATGTTCTTCTCAAAGTTTGGTTAGTTATGACCTCTAATTGAAGTCTAGACTCTCACCAGGGTTGTCGTCTCTGATGGCAGATTTCAGGAGACCTTTGGCATCTTCTGAGCTCCAGGGACTCACAACCTTCAGACCGGGACAGTGTCCGTACCTGCAGAACCACACATTTGTTAGAAACACCCCGTTACTGAAACAAACATCTCCCAAGAATCACACGAAGAGGAATAATTTCTCAACTCAGCTTCATCATCACTGAACACACTTAGGCTGTTTTCCAAACCGCCTACTACCTACTACTTCCACATGTAGTATGTAGTATGACTGTTTTGTTGGACCTGTTTAGTCGTATACTACTCTGGATTTCAGGAAGTGGAGCTGATTTTTTTCTAATGTTTAATTTCACCATAAGTAAACCATGAGCACATTTGGCATTTCAGTCATTAATTCACCACATCAATCAGTGGTGAAGTTACAGGAGCAATAAAAGTAGATAAGTTAAATTAGATGTCAATGAGATACAAAGGAAAATAAATAAGTGAAATTAAGCATGTGAAGGAACTTGTAATTTTTTTTTGAGAATTGTTATGGTTTTTTCATTATTTTAGTGGTTCAAGGAACATTTTTAATTCATTTAGAAAAACAACAAATTCAGGGAGAGATTAGAGTCCTGATTTTATCACATTTGTAAAGGTATAAAATACAGCAAAATTGCCATATTTGATTTTTTTATCTTGCACCAAAAGTTATCGTGTATTGAAAATAAATCTGAAACCAACTGACTTTTTATTTTTACAGCTGGAGGAAAAACTGCGTCCTCATTACCCACGTAGGCTGTTAGTGTAAAATAAAAAGTGATAAATGATTTAGGGGCTTTTATGAATTTGGTAAAAGTAAACAGCTCTTTCATGATGAAGTGAGCAGATTTACCGCTGTTTCTTTCCTGTCACTTCACTTTTATCTCTGGGAACGTTTCACATTTTTGTTGTTGTGTTGTAGTTGAGCTNATTTTTTTATCTTGCACCAAAAGTTATCGTGTATTGAAAATAAATCTGAAACCAACTGACTTTTTATTTTTACAGCTGGTGGAAAAACTGCGTCCTCATTACCCACGTAGGCTGTTAGTGTAAAATAAAAAGTGATAAATGATTTAGGGGCTTTTATGAATTTGGTAAAAGTAAACAGCTCTTTCATGATGAAGTGAGCAGATTTACCGCTGTTTCTTTCCTGTCACTTCACTTTTATCTCTGGGACCGTTTCACATTTTTGTTGTTGTGTTGTAGTTGAGCTGATTTATTCCAGTAGGTGTCAGTAATTCACCTCAACCTCAGCGCCCCCAAACTGACAAACGGCATTAGCGCCGTGCATTGTGGGAAACAGTACGCCAGGTAGACTGGTCCGTTACAGACTGAGAAATTTTCTCCGATCAGTAGGTCATCCGGGAACTTGTAGAATACTACAGATCTCGCAAGTTTTCGCATACTGCCTACTAAATACTGAATTTCAGAAGAAGTGTTGTTGGCGGTTTGGAAAACAGCCTGTATGTCTGTTTTATTCCTCATGTGAGGCATAATAACATAGTCAGGGGGTCAGTGAACGCACCATGCAGCGAAACACTGCGAGTGCTGAGCAGCCACGCCGGCCGAGGCTCCGTTGGGGCCCCTGAAGACGATGGGCACCGCCTGCAGACCGGCTGACATGTAGTAGGTCTTTGCTGCGGAGTTGATGACCTGATCGATGGCTTGCATGGAGAAGTTAAAGGTCATGAACTCACAGATGGGTCTGAGTCCAGCCTGCAAGACGGAACAACATTTAATAAGGCTGACGGGGTAAAGAAAGCTCATTTTTGACCAACAATCAGAGGAATTTATAAGTTGTATTCATCATGAACTGATACCTAATGCCAGTTACGGGGTTCAGGAAGGTCATTTAGGTTAAAAGTTGAGCTTTAAACTCACCATGGCGGCTCCAACTGCAATTCCAGCAAAGCCCATCTGAAGTAAAGAATCGAGAGAAGAGATAATTAGTATGAGAAGAACAGGAATAAACAAACATGAGGGGGAAATGTTGGGATGTCTGACCTCTGTGATTGGAGTGTCGATGATGCGCTTGTCTCCGTACTTCTTCCACAGACCTCTGCTGACCTACACACACACATACACAAAAAAATATAAAATTTAATAAAGAAATCTGCCTCAGAAGAAGCTCAGTGATGTGTTTCGGGAGCTTCTCTTCACCTTGTAGGCTCCATCGTACTGAGCCACCTCCTCCCCC
>RPOG01000488.1:164966-237466 GCA_008086565.1 Thalassoma bifasciatum | reverse complement strand
TAATCCAGCATCATCCACTTTATTTTGACACAAACACCTCTGGACTCGTCTTCCACCCCCCTCCTTGGGTAAAGTGCTGCAGAGACACATTCAGGTACAACTCAAAAACTCTTCAAGACATTGGACCGGATTGCACTGAATAATAGAAAACAAACATTTGAAGCATGAAGCAGTTTGGATTAAAGTGAGCGGAAGAAAAAATACTTAAGCATGAGTGAGAGTTCATTTTTCAACAAGTTTCCCAAACAAATGATGATAAATAATCTGGTTAAACTGAAAACATCCCATGTGCCTTAGTGTGAAAATCCTGATCAGTAAACACTTGGTCATGAGCAACATTTCAACAGAACATTCAGGTTTCCATCTTCAGGCACGAGCATCTGTATGGCACAATAAAATCAATCAGAGGCAAAACACAGAGACATGAACACAATCAAAGGGGTCTGAATTAACCATGAAGGTAAAACTTCCGTCATTACTAATAACCTGTATCAGTTTGTTCGCAGGTTTAACGAAGGCAGTGATGAGCAAAACTTCTAAAAGAAATCTTACTGGAGTGAGATCCATTTATTTTACTCTTTATGTTGCATTAAATGACATTTGAGATGTGTTTCATTAGCAAACTCTCACTACTTTTTGTTATTTATTCATAGTTTAAAAATAAGCTTTATTGTGAAAGGGTTCCTCATTAGTGGCTACGGAAGAGAAGGTTTTAAAACCCTTCTGGATGAATCTTCAGGAAACTTTTGAGCAGCAACTCTTCCTAAATGTGATTGTAAGTAACATAAACAGGCAAAATGAACAAAAAAAATCTGTCATTTTGGTGCAAAGAAGCAAAATATCCCATGAACTGAACTTCCTGTCACTGTTGATCCATGTTACACAGCATTATGTAATAATGTAATATATTTACCCTTCATTTTGTAATACAGTTCTTGAGCGCAATGTGTAATAAATTTTGCTGCATAAGATCTTAGAAAAAAAACATCATACCTTCTTTAAGACTTCAAGCATACCAGCATGAATCGAACACGTAAATTAATTTCAAAAACTAACATTGATTTTTCGGTTGAATTTAAATCAAGGCTTAAGTCAGTGTTATTCTGAAGGTATGATGTCTTTCTTTCTTTTTTATTAACACATTAATTTTGGTGGTTTATTATATCGTATGTAATCATGCACCAAATTGTTACATTTTCTTGATAAATAAGTGCAACACCTGCATTTTGTAATAACTGACACAATATGTAAGCATTAATTACATAATGCAACGAAATGTATTACAAATTGCGTTCGAGACTTTTAGTACAAAATGCATCAGATTATTACAAAATGAAAAAATGTATTACACTATTACACAATGCTGCGTTTTTACATTATGTAGCGAAACAATCCATGATGTTGTGATTAATGACATTTGATGAGAATGTTTAAATGGTGTAAATTAAGGACGTAACTTCCTTTAAAGAGCAGCTTCCTCATAGTGGCACATCCTAAACTCACTTCAGCTCATGTTTCTCTGAATTGGGACAGTAATAATATTTCCCTTAGGAACAGGAGTCAGGGCTGTGATGGCGTTATGTTACTAATTAAGTCTTCGAAAAAACATAAAAGTGGGTCAAAAAGAAGTCGTGAGTTACATTACAAGGACTGTTTTTAAAGATGGACAGCGTGACAACTCTTTAAAAGTGAAGCCAAACTTATCGACTGATTATTGGAATAGATGCTTCAAGTTTACAGACTGAGAAGCCAAAATATGTAGAGCTCCCTCTGCTGGTTGGCAGCTGTAAAGATCATTAATCCTGCCTCCATAATGTTGATGGAAGAAACAAAGAGCACTGCAAAAACTGAAATCTAAGCCAGTCATTATGTCTTATTTGTAGAAAAAATTGTCTTTTTTTCTTGATTTGAGCCACATTCACCAGACCAGGTCATAAAATGTATAATTTCAAGTTATTTAAAGACAAAAATGAGGTTTGAATTGCTTGTAACAAGTCAAAAAAATCTGCTTATGGGATAAGAAAGATGTTTTAAAACAAGAAACTTTTTTTTTTTATCCAATTGGCAGCTTTTTTTTACGTGTCACCAGCAATTCAGACCTCATTTTTGTCTTAAATAACTTGAAACAAGAAGTTTTCCTGGACTTACCTGTAGAATGTAGCTTATATCAAGAATAATAAGACAGATTTTACACAAATAAGACATAATGACCTGCTTAGATTTCAGTTTTTGCAGTGAGGCAAAATGAAACATACACATCAAATAAAAGTTTCTAAATAATTAAAGTGCTTTTGCTGATTTACGTCCAAGACGTCAAATAGAGAAAAACAACTTTGTTTCATGGCAACAGTGAAGGAGGCTTCTAAAGTCCTCTGTCGTTTCTTAAAGAGACAGTAGCTGGAATGAAAAGTTCCAGACAGATGCAAGAACTTGGGTTTCAAAGACACCAGCCTGAGATTAAGACTCTACAAAAAACTGAATCACTTAAAAAAAATAATAATAATAATTGTCATTTCAGAAGGAGAAACACAACTTTGTTTTATGGCAACAGTGAAGGAGGATTCTAGAATGCAGGGTTCCGGAATGCAGGGGAGAGGGGGGCGTTCTTAAAGAGACAGCAACTGATGAAGTGTTAAAGGGAGCTTCCGGAATACTTTGAAGTTCCTTGACCCATTTAGAGTGAAGGCGACATTTACACGTGTATATACCTTTAAGGCCAGTTTTCAAGACATGTGACCAATAAAAGGTGCTGTGATTTTTGGAAATACACATGGAGGAAGAGGAAAGTTGATGTTTTAATTTTAGTTCATTTTCACAACGTTGCACCCAGCCTTAAAGGTATATACGCGTAAAAGTAGCATCCAGTCTAAATGGGTTAAAGAGACAGTAGCTGTTACCAAACACTTATTAATAAGAATGATAAATGGAGAAGAAACAAGACTTGAGCGTCCAAAAACTGTCTGAGGTTGACTAACATGATAGGTTAATATTAGATTTCCTAGATCTGAGAAAGATTTTGGCTTCACTTTTGTTCAACATGAGGATGTAGAGGCACGTCGTCCATCTTTATATACAGCCAATGATCCTTCCACTGGGATCATGTGATTATTTAAGTCGTGGAATCATAATAAAACTAATGTGGGGTTAATTGTAGCTCATCATTCTCTTCAAACGATTAGTTCTTGCAGATTTGGTCTCAAACATCCATTTTCATAACTACTCTACAGGCGACCAATCAAAAAGTCTGATTAAAAAGATAAACAAGAGCGAGAACTCAACAAAAGAATCAAATTATTTCTGTTTGTGTTGAGTTTTTCTGTCGGGGATGAAGACTGCAGGTGAATCATTGCACAACATTAACAAAACTAATCTCTCCTCTCAAACAACCAAACAGTCGGACTTTGTTTATAACGTCAAACAGACACAAAACAACTTCTTCAGATCCAACCAGGCTGTTTGTAGTTTCATAAAACACGTGAAAATAGATCTGTTAGCTTTCCAATAAATAAAATCATATTTATTCTTTAAGATAAAGTTTCTTTAAATGTTTATTTTCTTGAGTCAAGGTGCAGAAGTGTTCAGACGCTTTCGGTAAAATTCTGCACTTGATTGAAGAAAATTATGATTAAAGGACGAAATTAGAGACAAAATCGCTGATGTTACGTTTTCATGGAGGCGTTCTTCGTCACCGTGGATCTGTCTCAGTGGAGTCTGGAGGCTACACGAGGATTTTTCATGAAGGGAAGCTGGGGTTTGGTCGAGTTTCTCCGCTGCTTCAGGATCAGGGTCAGGATCAGGACGACAGCGTCAGAGTTTTAGATCCAGGAAGTTAAAACCTCATCGTCACTCAGAGAGATGAAGCATCCACAGTTGCTCCCAGAAATCAAACTCCAAGTGTTCAAACGCGATTTTTTTTTACAAGCATGAAGCGCAGAAGACAACCAGAAAACCACGTTCCAAGCAGAGGATTGTCTGCAGTTTCTCAAAGTGATGCAAACGCCGCCGTCGTCGTCCTCAGCGTTCTTTAACCACAGCAACAGATTTAAAACTCAAACAGCAGGAAAAAGCAGAAATAGTGATAAAACCAAACTTTACTTGGATTCTCTCTTCGTTAGTGATTCCCCTCAGGAACCTGAACCAGCTCAGACCACAGTGCAGAACCAGTGCATAGCTCGTCGTTGAGGGCGGGGTCAGGTGATGGGCGGGGTCAGACGATGGGCGGGGTCAGACGATGGGCGGGGTCAGATGACAGGTTTGCTGCGGTCCACGGTCTCGGCCTTCTTCAGTTTGCCTTTACTGAAAGTCTGGATGGAGCTCAGCAAAGCACCGCGGCCTCCTCCTGCTCCGTCAGAGAGGGACAGAGGAGGAGGACAGGAGGAGGAGGAGGAGGAGGAGTCCAGCATAGGAGCAGGAGGAGGAGGTGGAGGAGGTGGAGGAGGAGCAGCCTGGCCTCCTGGAAACAACGAGAAAAGAAAATGAATACAAGCTTCACAAGTTTTTTTTTAAACAGGGGAGCGGAGGTTTCTGTGCAGCATGCAGCTTTTCTGGGAGCTGGTTTCACAGAGATAAGTCTGTCTGGATCACTGATGCATGCTGGTCCTAAATTCTTTTTTAAACTGTAGCAGCTTCTTTTCACTAAACAAAACTAGAGCAGTCCGTTTATTTCAGTACTCAGCAACCTGGCGTTTTTTTTACATGAATTTTATAAGTGTCTACGGGTCAATGACAAAAAGAGGGTCTATAAACGTATTTTTTAAAAGTTCTTTGAAAATGGATAAAAACATATTTCTGAGAGAAGAATTATATTTTCTAACAGATTTCAGTAGTTGACCAACATTTCAAAGTTTTTAGGTTCATTATTTTTTAGTATTCATAATTTAAGCACCCAAAAATGTCAGGTGGTACAACCAAATATATAAAAATATATTTATATGTTCCTGTTATTTTTTCTGTGTGAAATTATTGGCAAGTATCTCTCAAGTGTCTGTAGTGACTCATGCATTTTCATTTTGTGTGTTTCATTTCTTTTATTTGTGAATAAGATAAATAATTTGATGTTAAAATAACATTTCACATTATTACATTGGTTGTTCCACCTGACATGGAAATTATTCCAGTCACCAATGAAGTGAAAAAACCTTTTTTATCAGTATTTCAGAGAAATCTACAAACTTTTCCACTTGGTCACAAATGTCATTTGGGCTCCTCTGGCTGATGCAGTTTCCTGTTTCCTGTTTTATTCTCTTCACTTTAAAATAAAAGTCTAATGTTACGGTTGCACCACCCTGACATTTGACAAGGTGAAAATTACGGGACAAAAGTTTTTTACATTTCTCAACAGCTTTAAAAGTCTTTTTATTTGCAAAGAATGTTTTATTTAAAAAGGTTCAAGCATAAAATAATGCCACTGTATTTTTAATTTCCATTTACAATAATTGACATTCAATTTTTAGAGTTTAATTACTGTGGATACTTGTCAGGACGGTTGCACCACCTGACATTTTGGGGGTTTGAGGAACCAAAACACAAAAAAACATGTTATATTTTAATAGTTTAAAGATGTGTTCAAATAACACAGGTTTCATAGAATAAATAAATACATGTGATGAAATACTCAATTCATGATGGAAGGAAATATTGTACTCAGACACAAAAAAAGGGACCTCACGTCATTGACCAATATGTTTTCAAAAATACTTAACAAACAGAAATTTGAAGCAAATAAATGAATCCAAACAGACCTCATGAGGAGATTTCAGTTACCTTTAAGAAGCCTCTGTAATTGAAATGTATCTGCTGTTAATGAAAAAATGTGCATAGTGGAAACGGGCCCTAAAATAAAAGAGGGGCAATATTGAACAGACTTAGTTGACTAAGGAAAGTTGAAAATACATGAGAAAACTTATTTTAGCTAGCAACTCAGCTTTGTGAGGATTCTCTGAAATTGAGATGTTTCAGCTGTTGGCGAAAAATGTGCGGAGTGGAAACAGGCCCTAAAATAAGGGAGGGGAACGGGGGCAATTTGAAGAGATTAAGGTGACGAAGGAAAGTTGAGTGGATTGGATTGAAACTGCTGTTTAGTATCAACTTTAAAACAAATCTAAATGACAGTTAATGTTGTAGAAAGTTGATTTTGTTTTTCTCTGTGCAAAGGCAGGACTTTAAAGGTAGAGTATGCAGAATTTTACAGGAATAATCCTGCTCAATCGTCGTCTCTGGGCCTCTGTACTTGTGAGTCAGTGTCTCTGTGTCTGCCTCACCCCCTTACAGACCCCTCCCCATTTGTTTTGTAGTCAGGGTTGAGCTCGGGACGTTTCTGGGCGGAGAGCAGGAGTTTTTATGAGTGATGACCAGCCAATCATGGCGCGCCCAGTGCACATGTGACTTTTTGTGTTGCTGATAGCGAGTGGGAGACGCTATCCTGTGCGGCTAGGATAGCAAACACAGAGAAAGAATGATTCGAAATCTGCAGTGTATCTCATTTACCTGCAGAAAGTCAGGTGTACGGCACTTGAGTTTCTCTCACACTATGCTGTTTTTTACCGTCTACGGTGTGTTTACAAAGCTACGACTGTTAGCCATGCTATTAGCTACGGTTGGGGGCAGTGAGCATGTGCAGCTGCTGACGCTGAGCCACAGTGGAGGAGATGAGTTTGGATGTTTGTAAACAGAGAAACGAAACCTATCGAAAAAATCTCTGCATACTCCACCTTTATATTACTGAAAACTCAAGAAAATATTTCCGCGGTTAGAATTGTACATAAATACAAATAGCCAGAAATATTTGTTGTGTTTTATCTGTGTGAAACCAGCTCCTTCAGATCAGGGTTCAGGATTAAATCAATTCACCATCAGTTCCAACTAAATTTCTGTTCAAAATTATAAAACAAACTACTC
Organism: Thalassoma bifasciatum; assembly: GCA_008086565.1. NCBI lineage: Eukaryota > Metazoa > Chordata > Actinopteri > Labriformes > Labridae > Thalassoma > Thalassoma bifasciatum. The sequence goes on along the minus strand of RPOG01000488.1, from coordinate 230,569 downwards.
ATACTTCTCTTTTCAAAAATGCTTTTGAATTTTAAAATTCAATCCTGAACTTCTACAGCTGTTATTAAATGCTTTGTTTATGTATTGATGTGTGTTACAGAATAAACTACACTACCCACAAACCTTTGCTTCTGTTTACAGTTGTGGAATTTTCATATGAAGGTGAGAGAGGTCAGAGGTCAGAGTTCTAGATCTCCCTTTGTCTTCACTGTAATCTGCACGGCAACAGAGCCAGGAGCTCTCTGATTGGACGATTTTTACAGCAACACTCTCTTGAGAGTTTGAGTGAATATTTATTATATTTTTTACAAAAACTGAGACTCTTTGTTCAAGAAAAATCTCAGTAGATTTTTTTTACATCTTCTCTTTGGTGAACAGGATGAACTGATGGTGATTTGAGTTTAAACCTGATATGTGGCTTTCAGCTGTGCCATTTTGCATCCCACACTGAATAAAAATCCAGAGGCTACAGGGGACACAAAATGTTGGGGGGGGGGGGGCTGGACATGAAGCAGGGATAAAAAGCTTGGACTGGATCCACAGACTTCACTTTCATCTGCGGCGTAATGAAAGGACATGAGTCACTCTGACAGATGGAAACCAAACCTGCAGAAACCTCAGTGAGCATCTTTACAGGAACAACATGCACATTTTAGCAACAGTTTAGTGTTTGGCAGCTTCAGTGACGTCCACAGTTTCACTCACAGGCTCCAGCAGTGTCAGCGCTTCACTACCACATGTGAAATCTGTGCTCGATCTGTCGATATAAGCCCAAACTTTCACTCCAGGTTTATACCTTTCACCGCTCTTCATACACAGTAACTAAGATTTAACACTCGTCTCCAATAAAAGTGATAAAACTCATGAAAAAGCGACTTTTCAGAGGAGAATTTGAGATAATCTGCCTCAGAACCAGACACAGGCAGAAACAAACAAACATGCTACAACCGACTGAGCGAGCAGACAGACAGAAGTGACAGGTCACAATCTCCAATGAGAACCTCTGGTCTGAAACATCCACAGGTCGGACGTCATTGCAGATTGTGAGGTTTTTATGAAGATGTCTGTACACCCTGATCCAAAACCAGCAGCAACCTCGAAATTAGATTAAATCACAATACGACCTGCTGCAATAATCTATTCACAAGACAACAAAACCTGACACTGTATTTGTAAATGTCATGTTGTCATAACAAAAACATCCCCTGACAATGTCAACTTTGCATTAAAGGTAACATATTTGACCCAATGTCAATGTCATGTCAGTCTTATGAATACCCCTTCAAATAAAGTGTTACTTATAATATTCTAATTTTCTGAGACACTGAATTTTGTGTTTTCACAGCCATAATCGTCAACATTTACAGAAGTAAATGCTTGAAATAATTCACTCTAAGTACAATAAGTCTATACAATATCTGGGTTTCACTTTCTGAAATGAGGGACCAAAAATATTTGACTTCATCATGATTTTCTATTTCTCAGATGTTTTTTGACACCTGTTCATATAAACGAACTTTTTTTTATGTGTTGTTGTTGGTTTTTTTTGTCTTTTTTTTACGAAAATCTAACTTCTCTCTTCATGTATGTGTTTTTCTTATACAAAACAGGAACCCTTTGATATTAGCAATTGATACGATGTAAGACACAAGATGGAAAATAATTGCAAAACAAATTGAAGTTGCAACAAAGGGAAAAATACTTGTTCAGTCCTAAACAAGGTTTTAACTTTTTGTGTATTACAGGAGTTTCAAGTCTTTTTAACCAACCAACCAACCAGAGGAGTGAGCTAAGGAGCATTTAAATCTCATTAAATATTTCTTCCTTCTTTCGATGCTATGGATTAAGCTGCTGGAAGATCGAAAACATAAACTTTTTTCAGGCATTTTAAGACAGATACTCCATTTTAAAAATGCCCTACTGACTTTTTAGTGGCACAAAAACGTAACAAATACTTTTTAAAAAGTCAACAAAGATCTAAGAATTTGTTATCTGTCATTGCCAAAAATAAATTTAAAATCTCTGTGTTTATTTTTTCCAAACTCCCTGATACAGAAACTCTTTCTGTCACAAGTATTGAGCTTTGGTAAATGATTCTGTCAATTAAAAGTCTTTTAAACTTTGTGGAGTAGAGATAAAGATGTTTCTTCTTCTACCAGACAATAAAAGAGCTGTTTGATCCTCTCATTTTTGATGTCTAACTACATTTAATTGTTACGAAGTCGACCTGACGAGGAGCGTGCTGCTGAACCCGAGTGTACAACATCCTCAAAAACCATCGACGACCATCATCATCATCATCATCATCATCATCATCAACGTTATAAATCTTTACTTTACCCAACACGGTCAGAATGGAGCATGCTCTATGGTGGAGACGGCACAAGAAGAGGAGAGAGAGACAGAGAGAGAGAGATGACAGTTATCGCTTCAATCAGTTTTTACACAGTCGGACCAGGACGGAGGAGGAAGAAGAGGAGGAACAAGGAGAGGAGACACTTTAACTGGGGCAGGAAACTGATGCTACAACTGGATCTATGTGTTGTCAAAACTTACAGTTTAAATATGTTCTGCATTTTTTTAACAGTAACAGGAAAATCGCAGGAAAATAATAATAATAATAACAATAATACATTTTATTTAAGGGCGCCTTTCATGGCACTCAAGGTCGCCTTACAAGAATAAAAGTGCATTAAAAGAGGACTAAAACAGATATAAAACAAGCAATACAATATTGTGCAATATATAACAATAAATAAAAAAAAAGACTGAAATTGTCAAAAGATTCGGCAACTAACATGTGCAACTATTTACTGTTGCTCACATTGTTTTCTTTCACTTAAAATCTATTAAAATTGTTGCCCAATCGACGCATCTTTGCAACTGGAAACCTGCAGCGACAGAAATAATCAGTCAAAAGGAAATAAACAGAGAAATCTGACTGATTTTACAGGTTTTCTTTGATGATAAGAAACTAGATGAAAACTAAAACCGCCTTAAGTCATTCATTAATCCAACTTTCCAAACAGATAAACAATCATGATTTAGGAAAAAAAAATCATTGAAGTTACATAAAGTTAAAGAAGTTTCATGGTTTAAGTGTTTAAAAAATCCCTGTTTCCAAATATTCTTAATATATCTCCCTGTGTCGTAGAGTTTCCTCTTTTTTTTTTCATTTCCACTGAAAGGAAAAGTCTCATAAAAGCTGATTTCTTGCTATTGGATCAATAATTGCTTTGAAAAGATTGTGTCAGAGCTTTTTTCAAAAATGTATTCTGTGTTTGTGAAGTGTTTGAAAGTTCAGGGAACAAAGAGCCTAAAGGTTTGAGTGTTGTCAAACTATGAGGTGAAACATCAGAGTTTCCTTCTGAACTAGAGACACAACAACGTGAACATCAGAGCAGAGACAGATACCTGACTGAAAAGCAGGTTATCGTGTGATGAGAGAGAGAGAAGAGGTGAAGAGACAGAAACAGAGAAACAAACAGAAAGAGACGAACAGGTTAGTTCAGGTGGTTTCACTCAAATCCACTCGTGCAGATTCAGAGCTGATGAAGAAGATGCTGTTATTGACCTGAGCTTCGTGCTAAAAACACACGACACAAGTGGAGACGTTTCACCACAGGGGGGCGCTAACCTGCATGTTTAGTTTTTTCTTTAGTACAGACAGAGACAGACAGGTGGACGTACCTGTGGTGGAGGGAGGTGTGGGAGAGGAGGGACACGTGGGAGGAGAACTGGCTCCAGAACCTGAAGACAAAGAAAGAAAATCATCAAAAAAAAATTTACCAGGTTAACCAGCTACAAATATGAGCAGAACTAGACTGTTAGGAAAATCAAACTAAGAATCCAACAATGTTTTAGAGCAGTGATTCCCAACCTGTGGTCCGTGGCCCCCTGGTGGGCCGCGAAGATATTGCAAGTGGGCCGCCAAATCATTTTCAAAATAGTCTGAATTTAATGAAGGGTAATTATATAAAGATACAAATGTACAGAATAATGTTTAAATATTAAAACTTGGTTACATTTGTAAGGATATTCAACATGTTCAAACGTTTGTATATAAGAAAAGTCCTTGAAGAGGGAAAGTTAAAGCCCAACATGTAACATGACCCCAAATTTAACAAAACCCTGAAATTTGATTAAAAAAATGTTGTATATCCCAAAACTATAATCACTGACCCAACATTTAACAAGTTGTTATATCGTGGGCAAATGACTATTACCTTCTGGGCTCAGCATCTGTTACATCATTGACCAGTTATTACATTTTGGGTTTTATTACATTTTTTTTCTTACTTTTCGGGTTTTATTACAAATCAAGCGCTAACAAGGCGCTATACAGCCCCCATAATTATATGGTCAGAGGTGGGCCGCGAAATATTTTGAGACCTAAAAGTGGGCCCTGAATTGGAAAAGGTTGGGAACCACTGTTTCAGGGTCATGTGGTCACGACTGACTCTGATTGGTCATGAATTCATTTTTTTCTAATGTTTAACTTTATCATAAATATGGAAAATAAACCATGGGTACATATTATTTTTTGTTTGTTTGTTTGATGTATAGAAAATCAAAGGGAATATGCAGTGAGGCTGGATGTCAGAATATCAGAGACATTTTTTGTTGTATATGTTAAGTGTAACTCAACTGTGCTCAATCAAAAGAGACATTGTTTAAAAAAAACACCATCTTTGTAAGAGAAGTCATCTTTCAGTGGTGCAAAGTGGCAAAAACAGCAAGAAGTAGCACTAAAAAATAAGTATATGTTGGCAAAAAAGGTCAAAAAGGAGGAAAATTTGAGGGAAAAATTGTCAAAAAGTAGCAAAAAATGACCCAAAAGTGGCGAAAATAAAAATAAAAAAAAGATTTAAAAGTGACAAAAATGGGCAAAAAGCAGTCACCACTTGCAAAAGTAGTTTTGTTGTTTAGTTCTGAGACACTGAATTTTAGTTTATCATTATCTACAAGCCATAATCATCAAAATTTTAAAAGATGAAAGCTTGAAATAATTAACTATCTAGTTGATATGAAAGCTGAGGTTCACTTTCTGAAATAAGTGACTGTAAATACTTTACTTTTTCCTCATATTCAAATTTTTTTTCTTTTTTTTAGATGTACTTGTTATTGCATAGAGAGTTTCTTAAGGTATATTTTTCATTTTATTTCATTTCATTTTATTGACAAAAACCCAACTTTTCTTCCTTTATATTATATCCAAATACAAAACTGCCTCAAGAAAAACATGATGTGGACGTGTTAGTCGATCTTACCGGAGTTATTGTTGTTTCTGACCGACACGTCTTCCTCGTTCTCAAAGGCCGACTGTCTGGATTTCTGCAGGAACAAGAAAACATTATTCTCTAGATTTCTCTCAGCACATCTTTTTGGAAACAATACTTTTAGATCTGAAACTAACATTAAAAACATGTAAGTGTATTCTTTAGTTGGAAACATTCCTGTGGGTTTCTGCCTCACAAACACTGAACAATAGAAACAACAGAAACATCCCATGAGTCTTAGTTTTACTTTGAGAAAGAGTTGAATGTTCAAAAAGAAAATCCTTATGTTTCTATTTTTCTATTTTTCTGTTGTTGGAGGAACCGTCTCGGAATTTTGGTCAAAACAGCCGGAAAAATCTCCTGAACCCAGCAGGTGGGGCTGATTTCTATCTATAACAGACAGGTGTTGAGGAAGGTTTATGTCATCTTAGATTGTTGTAATCATCCTCTTAAAATCAAGTTTGAGCTTTTATCCTCAGGCCGTCGTTTTAGGTTCCTAAGAGGAGGACTAAAAGATTTCAGGGCTCTTTCATCCCCAGTGCAATTCATTTACTTAATGGCAATTAGTTTGTTGGTCATTTATGTTTCTCTTGCACTATCATCATATATGCACTTTCACACTTTGCACTTTTCTGCATTAACTTGTATGTTACTTTCCATTTTTTTGGTTTGAGCTCGGGTCTAAACATGTCATCGCCTTTACATGTGTACGGTGTTTCTTATCTTACCTCTTTTAGTCATTGTGTTGTCTATCATTTCTGTATTTTAGACTTTTTACTATTGTCATTGTGTCTTGTCCTTTGTGTGTTCCGGCTGCAGCATCAATCTCCCTTGACGGGACAATAAAGTAATTTCTGATTCTGATTCTGATTTGTTGTCCATCCTGGTCTTTTTCTCACCTTTCGGGCCAGAATCTTCCTCCTCTTCCTCTCCTCCTCGGAGCCGTGGTGAGACTGAGCTCTGGTCAAACGTCTGTGCTGGTGGAGCTTCAAACAAACATCAAACTCTGGATTATTCTTCACATAAAAGGCAGATTTTATATTTACCATCACATTCTTACAGAGAAGAAAGAAAAGAAAACGTCGTACCACTCTCTGCTCCTCTTGTAATCTCTTTTCTAAACTTTCCTTCGCCGTCTTCAGCGCCTCTTTTAGCCGACTGGGAATCTGGAGGAGTCAACAAAGATTTTTGTTACTCAGTTAATATTCTGAAGAAAAACTCTTTCTGCATGCACAAACAAGAAGTAAGAGCATAATAATAACTTTATTTATATAAGACCTTCAAAAACATTAGTTTATAAAGCAGAGACCCACAATAAGATCAGCAAACAAACAGAGAATAAAAGACACAGAGAAGAAAACAACATTGAATTGAACAATATATGATAATTTAACAGGCAGAAGAAGGACTAGAGGTAAAAAAAAAAAAAAAAAAAAAAAAAAAAAAAAAAAAAAAAAAAAAAAAAAAAAAAAAAAAAAAAAAAAAAAAAAAAAAAAAAAAAAAAAAAAAAAAAAAAAAAAAAAAAAAAAAAGGTAGAAAGAAACAATAAAAAAAGATTAAAAAATACTTAACATAAGCAAAACAAAACAGTGAATAAATAAGTAAAGAAAGATGGAGGACAATAACAGCAAAGCCAGGAGCTAAAATGAAAATGAAGAACAACTGAAAATGCTCAGTTCATTAAAAAATTATATAGAATAGATAAAATGTCTTTATTGCCATTACACAGTTGTACAACCAAATTTCTAAAGCTTCTCTTAGAGTGTAGCAACTAGAAACAAGAAAGAAGAAACTTGTATTAGATAAAAAAAATGTGCAGAGTACAGTTGTGTAGAGGAATTTTTTCTATATTTATGTTGCACGGTCAGGAGGTCTAACATATTTATATATCTATTTATATCATTATATATATGGGTCAATGACAAAAAGAGGGTCTAAAAACGTATTTTTAAAAAGTTCTTTGAAAATGTATAAAAACATATTTCTGAGAGAAGAATTATGTTTTCTAACAGATTTCAGTAGTTGACCAACATTTCAAAGATTTTAGGTTCATTATTTTTTAGTATTTTTAATTTGAGCACCCAAAAATGTCAGGTGGAGCAACCAAATATATGAAAATATATTTATATGTTCCTGTTATTTTTTCTGTGTGAAATTATTGGCAAGTATCTCTCAAGTGTCTGTAGTGACTCATACATTTTCATTTTGTGTGTTTCATTTCTTTTATTTGTGAATAAGATAAATAATTTGATGTTAAAATAACATTTCACATTATTACATTGGTTGTACCACCTGACATGGAAATTGTTCCAGTCACCAATGAAGTGAAAAAACCTTTTTTATCAGTATTTCAGAGAAATCTACAAACTTTTCCACTTGGTCACAAATGTCATTTGGGCTCCTCTGGCTGATGCAGTTTCCTGTTTCCTGTTTTATTCTCTTCACTTTAAAATAAAAGTCTAATGTTACGGTTGCACCACCCTGACATTTGACAAGGTGAAAATTACGGGACAAAAGTTTTTTACATTTCTTGACAGCTTTAAAATTCTTTTTATTTGCAAAGAATGTTTTATTTAAAAAGGTTCAAGCATAAAATAATGCCACTGTATTTTTAATTTCCATTTACAATAACTGACATTCAATTTTTAGAGTTTAATTACTGTGGATACTTGTCAGGACGGTTGCACCACCTGACATTTTGGGGGTTTGAGGAACCAAAACACAAAAAAACATGTTATATTTTAATAGTTTAAAGATGTGTTCAAATAAGACAGGTTTCATAGAATAAAGAAATACATGTGATGAAATACTCAATTCATGATGGAAGGAAATATTGTACTCAGACACAAAAAAAAGGGACGTCACGTCATTAACCCATATATAGGTATATATACAGAGGTTGCAATTTATAAATATGTGTTATAAATATATTGCAAGGTACAGTGAGGGTCAAGGGTCAGCGCAGGTTCAGATTCAGTGCAGCGATGGCTCTGCACAATTAAAGTAAACTGGTAGAAATAATGAAAAATGATACTGATAATAATGAATTCTCACCTTGAGCTGTAGTTTTTCTGAATGTTGCAGCTGGACGTCGCTAAACAACCTGCAAAACACGAAAAAAGACTCATCAGCTACAAAAATAAGGATAAGAGCTCTGCTCTGGTTTGGCTGCATGAAACATTTCAGGGAAAGTAAATTAAATAGTTACTGAACAATACTAACAGCATCATAAAACAGTTAACTAAACATTAAATATTTCATTTCATTAATTTGTTCTTATTTCATGGTATACATAATGAATTCTACAAACTTCATCTTTTACAAATGATTGGGGGAAAAAAAAACATTCTATGCAAAAAGGTTTAAGAGGAGCTATTATTTAACCCTCTACCACTTTCTTTTTACAGATTACAAGCAAACATGGATGGCCTCATATACAAATTAAATTATCACTTCAAACTGTGCAGTGTACACATAATTTCAATTGCTTTCACATTCTTTTTCATACAATTTCATTGTTTTGTTTTTATATTTACTCTTAAATAGATGAATGTTTGAACACTTTTTAAAATCATCTTATAGAGCAGTGGTTCCCAACCTTTTCCAATTCAGGGCCCACTTTTAATTCTCAAAAATTTTTCGCGGCCCACCTCTGACCATATAATTATGGGGGCTGTTTAGCGCCTTGTTAGCGCTTGATTTGTAACAAAGACCCGAAAAGTAAGAAAAAAATGTAATAAAACCCGAAAATGTGATAACTGATCAATGATGTAACAGATGCTGAGCCCAGAAGGTGAAAGTCATTTGCCCACGATAGAACAACTAGTTAAATGTTGGGTCAGTGATTATAGTCTTGGGATATACAAGATTTGTTTAATCAAATTTCAGGGCTTTGTTAAATTTGGGGTCATGTTACATGTTGGGCTTTAACTTTCCCTCTTCAAGGACTTTTCTTATATACAAACGTTTGAACATGTTGAATATCCTTACAAATGTAACCAAGTCTTAATATTTAAACATTATTCTGTACATTTGTATCTTAATATAGCTACCCTTCATTAAAATTCAGACTATTTTGAAAATGATTTGGCGGCCCACTTGCAACATCTTCGCGGCCCACCAGGGGGCCACGGACCACAGGTTGGGAATCACTGTTATAGAGAGTTCCATTTTTTTACACCAGCCACAAAAACACACATTTGCATTAGTGTGGGTCTCACAAAAAGATGCTGAAAATCGTTTTATCTACAACTTGTTGAATAATTTTTGATATAGAGGTTTTGAAGACCATATGGCAACAGGCAGTTTTTAGCTCAGATATTTTAGCTCTCTTATGGAGAACCTTTGGGAAGCACTCTTATAACTATTTTTTGTGAAACACAGCAATCTGTAGTAGTGTTAGATGTTCAATAAGCAGGTTAAAAATTCAGCTCAAAGCCTCATCTACATATAAAACTTGTGAAAGTTGGACTCACGGCGTCTGTATAAGCTCTGACAGCGTCGGCATCTTTCCCTTACAGGCCTCAGTCGACAGGATGGACTGAAGAACCGACACTGAACAAAGACACACAAGCGAAACACATCAACACAACAAAGCAGGACGTTTTTGGACAATTTCAGATCCAGAGGTTCAGCGTCATGTGTGAGTAAAAGAACTGACCCACAGTCGTGTAGGGAACGGGGGGGAACTGTTCGACGGGGGTGGTGTCTGGAGGTCGACCGTACGTCATCTCGTAGAGTAAATGTCCAAAACAGAAGACGTCGATGCTTTCTGTGCTCTGAACAAACACACAGAAACACACAGTTAGGAAAATTAATCTAAAAAAACAACAGAGCTGGTTCAACTCAACTGAGGGAATGGTACGAACAGGGATCGATACTTGATCGAAAATATTGTTGATCGCAACAAAAAAATGCAAAAGAGGAATCTACATGATGGAAAAACTGACGCACTGCTTGAGACTACAGGAAACAAAAATGAACGACAAGTGGGAGAAATGGACGTTATTCTGGATTAAAAACAGCGACGTTACAACAGGGAACAGAAAAAGAATAATTCTGAAGATAACTCAGATAAAATGGATAAGTTGCTGCTAGAAGATGAACTCCCTGCAGTGTCTTTAATGTTATTCTATTCATGTGTTAATATCCTTTATTTTAAGTTAAATCAACTTATTATGTAAAAACATTGAAATAAGCAATAAAAATTCAAGTTACAAAAAAAAAAACAGAGCTGGTGGCGTCAAAATAAAATTGGTTCTTTTAACATAATCGTCTCTAAAAGGAGGATTTTCTGAACCTCAGAGAGAAATGATGGATTTTCAGAGAAAACCTGAACCAGGTCTCTCCAAAAATAAAGACATGTGATGATTTTTTTAAATTCATTTGAGTCAAAAATAATTACTCCTGTTAACTGAGAATGATAACAGGAAGTCATCATCTCTGTTTTGGTCATTAAGTGTCTGTATGTGGACTTGAGTGCAAATTAGATTAAATCACAATATGATCACAATTTCTTTTTGCAGTGGATGTTATGAGGTGAAAGTGGCAAAAAAGAGTGAAAAGTGACTAAATTGGCCAAGAAAAATTTTTGAGGACACCTTAAAAAATACAGAAAATTGCAAAAATTGTGAAAAAAAGTGACAAAAAAACATTAAAAAGTGGTAAAAATGGCCAAAGTCAATAAAAAAAACGCAAGTAAGTTGGGATTAAACATGGAAAGTAGTCAGTTTGTTCCAAAAAACGGTCCAAAATTGGGCAAAAATCTGCAAGAAAATTGAAAGTGAACCTGGAAACTCATGTGAATGTGCCAAAAATTATCCAAAAGTGGCAAAAAGGAGGAATAAAGACAAGCTTAATGTGGCAAAAATGGACAAAAAGCAGCAAAAATTTGGTTAAATAAAGCAAAAACAAAACAGAGAAAACCTGAAAATTGTCAGAAAGTATCAAAACTCTTCAGAGGGCTGTCATTTCTGTTTGAAATATCTCTTCTTTATTTATCTTATGTAATATTCTGATTTTTTGAGACACTGATTTTTGTGTTTTCATTCTCTGTGAGTCATAATCACCAACATTTATAGAAATAAAGGCTTGAAATAATTCCCTCTATGTAAATATTGGACTTCTTCATGATATTCTAATTCTTATAGAAGAACAAGCAAATGTCAACAGAGTTTCTTTTGTGGATTTTTAAAAATATATTTCTAAAAATACAGATTTTCTCCGTCATATGTGTTTTACTTGTTCAGAACGAGAAAAATAATGATAAAAAACTCTCCCTTCAACACGGTAATAAGAAATAACATGGGCGAACTAGAAAGAACCGCACAATGACAAAAAAATGCAAAAAGCCCTGTGGTTGAATGTTATCACAGGGTTGTTTTCTCTTTTTATGAGGTTTAATTTGTCTTTTTTAAAAACTAAAGATGAATGTTTCAGATCTCTGAGATTTAGAAAAAGTCTTTGTGAGTTAGGACGATGTGAAAAATGGATAAAAACAGGATTTAAAGACAATAATAAAACTGAAATATTCAGTCTGACTCTTTGTTCACGTACATTAATCTTCCTGAGCTGAGTGAACGCCGGCCGCAGCGCTGACGGGACTCCCAGCATGCCGTTCTCTACGTCCGTCAGTCGACACACACCTTCGTCCACGATCACGTTGGACGCGTGAAGGTGACCGAAAAACACGCCGCCGTCATGGAGGAGCTTCAAACCCTGGAAACACACACAGAGAAACGGTTAGAGGAGGAGGAAACAAGTGTGTGTGGTTCATTATTTCCATCCTCGAGTGTGTGTGTGTGTGTGTTTCAGTGTGTGTGTGTGTGTGTGTTTAAGTGTGTGTTAACCTCCAGGATCTGTCGTCCGTAGAGTTTGATTTGCTGCAGCTCGAGGCCCTGACTCTTCTTTGGGTTACAGTATTTCTTCAGGTAACTTTCTCTGGGCTTCACCTGCAAACACACACACACAGAGAAGAGTAAAGTCAGAAATTCACACTCACTAAACAAGAAAAGAAAAAAGTCTAAAAGGAAACAAAAGTCAACATTATTTTGTTGTTAACTTGATTTATTAAACAGAAAACTTCAAATACAGAAAACCTTGAATAAAAAAAATAAAAAATCTCTCACATAAAAACTGAGCTGAAAAACAAGAAGTGTATAAACACAGGGCCTGCATTAATGATAGTAATAATTGTGTATATTAATCGCCCGTTCAAAAGTGCTTTAAAAGAGACAATGCTCTCCATTTTCTGGTTAAATATTTTTAGATGCATTTACAAAAATCTTTGGGACAAAAGTGTGTCGTAGCAAGATGGATTAGAGAGACAATGTATTTTCTGATTTTCTGAAATTAGAAAAAATAAGATTCATCATTCACCCCACTGACCCTTTGAATAATTATCATGTCTATTTTGTAAACACACATGTGTAAAATGATTGTTTACCAGATGGGGGGAAAAAAGTGCTGTACAATAAAGCAAAGAATTGTAAACTACAAATAAAACTGGCCAATCAGGAGAAAACAATAGAAAGATTTTCTTAGAAGAACATGAGAGTTGGTTTGAACTATTTATAGAACTTTAACAGGTAAAAAAACACAGAATGTCCCTTTTTTGGTGTAATATTCCTGTGATTAAATCTGAAACCTGCCCACTCTGTTAGACGCTGTTCAGACAGAAAAAAGTCTCCTCTGCTGACTCACACTTATGTTTTTTTTCTCCACACTCACACACTCTCACGCTCATTTTCCCAGCATACCTTGCAGATGTGGTCCCTCAGAGAACCTTTCTCGCTGAACGGTCGGATGAGCAGAGCCGAAGATTCACTGGTGCTGGAGAACGACAGCGGACACAGGTACGGAGTCTGCAGAGGAGAAAAAAGAAGAAGAAGAAGAAGAATCTGATTAATTAAAGTCCATAAAACGTGGACGTCGTCTCTGAGTTTTCATCCTTTTATCAGTCGTACGTGGGTCAATGAGGTGACGTCCCCTTTTTTGTGTCTGAGTGCAATATTTCCTTCCATCATGAATTGAGTATTTCATCACATGTATTTCTTTATTCTATGAAACCTGTGTTATTTGAACACATCTTTAAACTATTAAAATATAACATGTTTTTTTGTGTTTTGGTTCCTCAAACCCCCAAAATGTCAGGTGGTGCAACCGTCCTGACAAGTATCCACAGTAATTAAACTCTAAAAATTGAATNAGATTTCTCTGAAATACTGATAAAAAAGGTTTTTTCACTTCATTGGTGACTGGAACAATTTCCATGTCAGGTGGTACAACCAATGTAATAATGTGAAATGTTATTTTAACATCAAATTATTTATCTTATTCACAAATAAAAGAAATGAAACACACAAAATGAAAATGTATGAGTCACTACAGACACTTGAGAGATACTTGCCAATGATTTCACACAGAAAAAATAACAGGAACATATAAATATATTTTCATATATTTGGTTGAGCCACCTGACATTTTTGGGTGCTCAAATTAAAAATACTAAAAAATAATGAACCAAAAAACTTTGAAATGTTGGTCAACTACTGAAATCTGTTAGAAAACATGATTCTTCTCTCAGAAATATGTTTTTATCCATTTTCAAAGAACTTTTTAAAAATACGTTTTTAGACCCTCTTTTTGTCATTGACCCACATGCGTTACAATCCTCAGGACGTGTTACCTGATTTAACCTCATTTAGTTACTTTCAGCAAAAACACCTGAATGACCAAGATTTCAGGACCTCAACATTTATGTTTTTAATTTACACTGCTCTGAAAATCATTAAAAAATATTATTTATTGTTGTTTTCTCACCTCCAGCCTCTAACAGCCTCACGTCTGTTTCTACGGAAAATGAAAACTGATTTTCTCTGATCTTTCTTTTTTAATGCACTTTTATCTTGTGATAACGACTTATTATCTTGTTATCTCAATATAAAAAAGATCATTTTCTCGTGATGACAGATATAATATCTATATATCTGGTGTGAATTTTTTATTCCTTTCTCGCTTTATGGGAAAATTAAGACCTAAAAGGTATAAAACCCAAACTTGGTCTTTGTACTTGAAGTGTAGTTATCAGTGTTATAAGTCAATAGAAAGTCAGAAGTATGGATCAAATGTGAAAATAAAGAAATAAAAAGACATAATTATGGATTCAAATTGAATTTGGGGCATAATTTTAAAGAAGTAACATGCTTATTTTCACTCAATTATGATGAAACTGTGGGAAAAGTTTGAATAAATAAAAAGAAAGTTCATCTAATTGTTACCTAATTGGGATGACGTTTTCAAACCTGTGAAGTCAAGCGTTTCCAATAATTTTTGTTATATTGAAATAACAAGATAATAAGTCGTCATCATGAGAAAATGTGCAAAAATAAAGAAAATCAACAGCTGTTCTTGTCTTCCAAATGATTTTATCTTTAACAGTTTTGTTCAAAAATTATTTTTCTGTGACATGAACAGTTTTGGATGCAGAAGTTATTCCTTAAAGATGTTTAAAACTGATCAAAATATTGAGTTTTTAAGCGTTTACTGCAACAGGAAGAGCTTATTGTACATGTGCACACACACACACACACACACACACAAAAGTAAAGTGTGTGTACTCACAGAGAAGCTGGTCAGCAGTTTCATGGCCGACTGAAGATCTTTGTCTGAGAGAAACTTATCAGGACCCAGGTCAACCTACACACACACACACACACACACACACACACACACACACACACACACACACACACACACACACACACACACACACACACACACAGTTATTTTGACACGTGCTCTCTTTCAGATTTGCTTCGGAAAAACCCGGTGACTCAAATCAAATTTATTAATTTCCTTCAGAAAAGTCTTCAATCAGTCTCTAAAGATCCTGACGTGACTTTTAAAGCTCTGAAAGAAACTTTTCAGATAATTTTTAACTCAATAAAACTCCTCAGCTTTAAAAATCAAACAAACAACATCATGATCAGAACAGAATGAAATGTGTGTGATGTTTCAAAGCGAGTGTTTATGAAACTCATTTCATCTGAAAGATTTGTTGTTTCAAACCGGACGAGACGCTAAAACCCGTGAAGAACATTTGATTGAGTTTTCTTATTGAATCTGTTCTGGACCGTGAGAGTTTCTTCAGTTTGAGAAATGTTCCTGGAAATAAAACAAAAGAGGAAGAAAAAACTTCTCTTTCTTTTCTAGTTTTTAAAGAAGAGAAGCACAAACAGGAACTCTTTAAAATCTGAGACGATCTTTGCAGAAATAATCTCGTCTCTCACTCACAGGAAACTCAATAAACCTGTTGAAAGATTCCACCTTAAATCAGTGTTTTTGTGCTGATAGTTAAAGTCAGCAGAGTTGATTTAAACTCACCCAGCTCAGCAGATATCGCTCCTTCGGCTGCTCTTTGTTTTTGATCAGGAAATATTTCTTCCTGATCCTCCAGCCTGAAAACAAAGAAGAACAAACTTCACTTGTTTGTCAACCCTCATCACTCAGATTCACATTTTTAGTGATAAACATTTTGTGGACTGAATTATCCGGGTTGTTTAATGATTTCTTCCTTTATTTCTTTATATCTTTGGATCCCCATTAGAAGTTTCATCTCAAAATCTTGACTTTTTGTCTCAGAATTTTGTCTTTATTTCTCAAAATTTTCACTTTTTATATTAAAATATTGACCTTTCATCTCAAAGTCGGAGACAATTCTTACCTTCAGTTTTGATTTTCATCTTTGCATTAGAGTAAAAGCTTTTGATTTAATTTTCTGTCAAGACGCCTTTTCCATTTCAGTTTATAACTTTGTGCCAATTGAGAAACATATGCAAAATTTCCATCTAACACACTGGGAGTTGCCAGAAGCTCAATTTTTAATATTGATTTTTAATCACAATATGTCCCCTTGCAATATTCAAAACACAGATAATGCAATATTTCTATAACCTGAAATGTGTCAAAATATCAGATACAGTTTTTGCAGCAGATTTTCTTATGTTCTAAGACAAACTGTTAAAAACTACCTTTACAAAAGACACAATCTAGGTGGTAAAAAGAGGCAAAAACAGCAAAGAGTAGCAATAAAACTTAGTTTGAGGTTAGAAATTTGCCCAAAAAGCAACAAAAATTGGAATTTAAATTGGTGTAACACATTGAAATACTCAAACAGTTGCAAAAAATTGTCTAAAAGTGGCAAAAAAGGAACAAAATTGGCAAGAATAATTTGGGAGGAAGCTTAAAAAAATTAAGAAGGTAGCAAAAGTTGTAAAAAAAAAGGGATGAAAACAGTGGTAAAAAAGGCCAAAGTCAATAAAAAATGCAAGAAAGTTGGGATTAAACATGGAAAATGGTCAGTTTGATCCCAAAAAATGGTCCAAAAGTGTCAAAATTGGGCAACAACAACAAAAGTTGTTTCTCAAATTAGACTTAATCACAAACACTGTAATATTTCTATAACCTGAAATGTGTCAAAATATCAGATACAGTTTTTGCAGCAGATTTTCTTATGTTCTAAGACAAATTGTTAAAAACTACCTTTACAAAAGACACAATCTAGGTGGTAAAAAGAGGCAAAAATAGCAAAGAGTAGCAATAAAACTTAGTTTGAGGTTGGAAATTTGCCCAAAAAGCCACAAAAATTGGAATTTAAATTGGTGTAACACATTGAAATACTCAAAGAGTAGCAAAAAATTGTCTAAAAGTGGCAAAAAAGCAACAAAAATTGGCAAGAAAACTTTTGGAGGAAACTTTAAAAAATTAAGAAGGTAGCAAAAATTGTAAAAAAGGGATTAAACAGTAGTAAAAAAGGCCAAAGACAATGAAAAATGCAAGAAAGTTGGGATTAAACATGGTAAATGGTCAGTTTGTTCCCAAAAAAATGGTCCAAAAGTGTCAAAATAGGGCAAAAATCGGCAAGAAAATTGAAAGTGAACCTTGATAATAGTGAGAAGGCATCAAAAATTATCCAAAAGTGGCGAAAAGAGTGAAAAGTGACTAAATTGGCCAAGAAAATTTTGGAGGAAACCTTAAAAAATACAGAAAGAAGCAAAAATAGTGAAAAAAAAGTGACAAAAAAACATTGCCACCAATGCAGCAGCTACTCTTCCTGGGGTCCACATAAAACTAACAACACAGAAAGTTCACAATAACAACACCTAAAATACAAGAACAATCAACAATAAACAGTATCTACCGTACGAGGTTGAAATACAAGTATGTAAAAGAAAAAAAAAAACAATTATCCCCTCAATATAAAATATAGGTAACACTTTACTTGACGCTTATGTTTACACCACAATATAAATATATTTATAATGTCTTATAATAATATTATAGCACAGCATAACTATAATTATAAACATTCATAAGTTACTATAGTACTTTAAAGCAATAATCATAACACACTATAAAGCATTTACTCATCACTTATAAGGTCAGGTATTATAATATGTTTTAACTGTCAGCAACTCACTGACAATGCCCACATAGATGATGCATTATACAGATATTTTTCATATTCTTATAAACACGTATAACTGTCATTATAAACTAAAAATACAATTTAAAAAGTTCAGAAAAAGCAGGAATGGGTGTTCAGTTTTGAGAAGAGTCAAAATTTGACAACTTATCGAAAAATCTTCATTTTATTTTTTTGTCTCTGTATTTATTTCTCATCATTTCGACTTAAATTCTAGAATTTTGACTTTCTGTATCAAAATTTCAACTTTTTATTTCCAAACATTGACTTTTGTCATCTTAAAATGTTGACCTTAAATGAGAAAGTTTGGACTTTTTTCACATAATCTTAAACTGATTTCTTAAACTTAAGAAGTTTCATCTCAAAATCTTGACTTTTTGTCTCAGAATTTTGTCTTTATTTCTCAAAATTTTCACTTTTTATATTAAAATATTGACCTTTCATCTCAAAGTCGGAGACAATTCTTACCTTCAGTTTTGATTTTCATCTTTGCATTAGAGTAAAAGCTTTTGATTTAATTTTCTGTCAAGACGCCTTTTCCATTTCAGTTTATAACTTTGTGCCAATTGAGAAACATATGCAAAATTTCCATCTAACACACTGGGAGTTCCCAGAAGCTCAATTTTTAATATTGATTTTTAATCACAATATGTCCCCTTGCAATATTCAAAACACAGATAATGCAATATTTCTATAACCTGAAATGTGTCAAAATATCAGATACAGTTTTTGCAGCAGATTTTCTTATGTTCTAAGACAAACTGTTAAAAACTACCTTTACAAAAGACACAATCTAGGTGGTAAAAAGAGGCAAAAACAGCAAAGAGTAGCAATAAAACTTAGTTTGAGGTTGGAAATTTGCCCAAAAAGCAACAAAAATTGGAATTTAAATTGGTGTAACACATTGAAATACTCAAAGAGTAGCAAAAAATTGTCTAAAAGTGGCCAAAGAGCAACAAAAATTGGCAAGAAAACTTTTGGAGGAAACTTTAAAAAATTAAGAAGGTAGCAAAAATTGTAAAAAAGGGATGAAAACAGTGGTAAAAAAGGCCAAAGACAATTCAAAATGCAAGAAAGTTGGGATTAAACATGGTAAATGGTCAGTTTGTTCCCAAAAATGGTCCAAAATTGGGCAAAATTGGGCAAAAATCGGCAAGAAAATTGAAAGTGAACCTTGAAAATAGTGAGAAGGCATCAAAAATTATCCAAAAGTGGCAAAAAGAGTGAAAAGTGACTAAATTGGCCAAGAAAATTTTGGAGGAAACCTTAAAAAATACAGAAAGAAGCAACAATAGTGAAAAAAAAGTGTCAAAAAAACATTGCCACCAATGCAGCAGCTACTCTTCCTGGGGTCCACATAAAACTAACAACACAGAAAGTTCACAATAAAAACACCTAAAATACAAGAACAATCAACAATAAACAGTATCTACCGTACGAGGTTGAAATACAAGTATGTAAAAGAAAAAAAAAACAATTATCCCCTCAATATAAAATATAGGTAACACTTTACTTGACACTTATGTTTACACCACAATATAAATATATTGATAATGTCTTATAATAATATTATAGCACAGCATAACTATAATTATAAACATTCATAAGTTACTATAGTACTTTATAACAATAATAATAACACACTATAAAGCATCTATTCATCACTTATAAGGTCAGGTATTATAATATGTTTTAACTGTAAGCAACGCACTGACAATGCTCACATAGATAATGCATTATACAGATATTTATCATATTCTTATAAACATGTATAACTGTCATTATAAACTAAAAATACAATTTAAAAAGTTCAGAAAAAGCAGGAATGGGTGTTCAGTTTTGAGAAGAGTCAAAATTTGACAACTTATCGAAAAATCTTCATTTTATTTTTTTGTCTCTGTATTTATTTCTCATAATTTTGACATAAATTCTAGAATTTTGACTTTCTGTATCAAAATTTCAACTTTTTATTTCCAAACGTTGACTTTTGTCATCTTAAATGAGAAAGTTTGGACTTTTTTCACATAATCTTAAACTGGTTTCTTAAACTTAAGAAGTTTCATCTCAAAATCTTGACTTTTTGTCTCAGAATTTTGTCTTTATTTCTCAAAATTTTCACTTTTTATACTAAAATATCAACCTTTCATCTCAAAGTCAGAGACAATTCTTACTTTCAGTTTTCATTTTCATCTTTGCATTAGAGTAAAAGCTTTTGATGTAATTTTCTGTCAAGTTTGTAAATGTTACTGTACAATGAGAAAACTTCACTAAAGTTTGATTTAAAGAAAATTGTGAATCAAATTGAAATCGCGATATCTGCCAAAAAAATCGCAATTAGATCTTTTCCTAAAACTTATCAGCCCTAGTTAACAGGAAACTCACCCATCTCCTTCAGCGGCTCCAGAACCTCCCACTTTGGGTCGGACCTGAAGAACATGGAGACCTGCTGCAGAGCGATCTCTGAGAATAAAAACAGAACAACACATAAACACACACACTCAATTTTATCATCAAAATGAAGTAAAATCCATAATTTTCACCATTAAAAGTAGTTGAAATCCCTAATTTTTCAGAAGCTGAGGGACAAATACAGCCTCAAACATAACAACTTTTTTTTTAGGTACCAAGAATTGTGTCACTGTTTCAACCAGAAGTGCAAATTCTCAGGTTTTTAAACAGCAGAATGTGAGTTTTACAAAAAAGTTTGGCGCAAAAAAAATCTATTTCTAAACCGTATAAAACTCTCCTGTTGGTTAAAAATGATAAAACATTGCAGATTAAAAATAAATGGGAAAGAGAAGCTGGTATAGAGCTGGCGATTTTGGAAAAAGATCTAGTTGTGATTTTTCAATTCTATTCATAATTTTCTTCAAATCAAGCTTCAATGAAGTTTTTTACACTTTACAGAAACATCAACAAACTTTACAGCAAATTACATCAGACCATAGAATCATCAGAAGCTTTTATTCTATGCAAGGATGGAAATTTAAGGTAAGAATTGTTTCTAATGTTTCGATGAAAGGTCAATTTCTAAGATAAAAAGTGGTAATATTGAGAAATAAAGATAAAATTCTGGGACAAAAAGTCAAAATTTTGAGATATAATTTTCGAATTTTAAGAAATCTATTCAACATTATGTGAAAAAAGTCAAAATTTTCACATTAAAAGTCAAAATTTTAAGATACAGCGAATAAAGTAAAATGTTATATGAGTAAAGCATGAGTCAAATGTAATCTATTTGATTTATTTATCTATCTTTTTAATCTTCTATTATCATTCTTTATTCTGCTTCAACTGCATTTGTCTGAACAAGCTCATTAATTGTGCACTTGTGTACCTTTTTTTCCATGTATTTATTATGAATGTCCCGGATTTACTTTCACAGTATTACGCTTTTGTGTATGATTTAGTGTGTTGTGTTGTGTAAAATCGACGTTCTCTCACAGTGGTGTCTCACTCTTTGAAAAAAATAAAGTGACATAAAATCTCTAATTTTGACGAATCACAACAATGTGACACTTCAATGTTGAAGAATGATGTATCAAACGTCCATTTTAAGTCGTAAAACTAAAATTATAATGAGGTCGAAAAGTAAAAAAAACCTTTAACTTGTTTTTGAGTAAAACACTCAAAGTTTCTTTCTGATTTAAACACATTGAAGTGAAATTTCGATGCTGTGACTTAAACTCACCTGTGTAGTTTGCAGAGTAGTTGTTTGGGTCCAGGAACTTCTTCACAAACAAGGAGCTGCAGAGCAAAGGATGCTGGGTAATGGAGTCCAGATAGGCCTGTAGTCCTCTCTGCCGCTCAGCGATGAATTCTCTGTCCATGTTTCCGATCAGTTTCTTTGGGGGAAGAGGGAGACTGATGCCACACACCTGGAGGAGGAAATGAAACGTCATTTTATTTCATTTTAAAGTGACTCTGGAACAGACAAACAGCAGCGTGCCCCCCCCCCCCCCCCTCGAGCTGAGAGGAGGTCAGGGTCAGAGCGAGACCCCCGGGGGAACCAGCCTCAGCAGAAAAACTCTGTCACTTCCTCGTTTCCTCTGGAAGGAAAACAAACAGGCTGCAGAGTCAGCGCGGGATAATCAGATCTGAGCTCTAAAGCGCTCGGATTATTTCACAGTAAAACCAGATAATCTGACATTATTTCTTACTTATGGTCCCAGAGTTTGTGCTGCAACACCTGGTCACAAGTTTCACATGTTTACGAGCTCTGGATCAGCTTCAGGGTCGTTAAAGTGATCGTTAGAGGCGAAACGAGGTCGAAACGTTTAAATCTTTCATCACACTTTGTTTCTTTAGAACAGGAAACTACAAACTACGGCTCCTTACTCCGTTATTTATATTTCTGACAACTTTTACTTTTACTCCACTACATTTCCTCGAGCTGTTTTTCTTTTAACCACTTTGTATAAAGCACTTCAAAGCTTTAACTGTCTTTGCAGAAAATATGACTTTGACAGAAGTTAAAGTCAACTTTCATTTTAATTCTCACAACTTTGAAAACCAACTTCTCCCAAAGATGAACAGACGCCTTTTTCGTTTCCTGCCAGTTGACAAACACATGCAAATATATTTCTATCTAACACACTGGGGGTTGCCAGAAGTTCATTTTTTAATATTGATTTTTAATCACAATATTCTAATCACAGACAGTGCAATATTTCTATAACCTGAAATGTGTCAAAATATCAGATACAGTTTTTACAGTAGATGTTTTCTGTTCTAAGACAAACTGTAAAAAAACTACCTTTACAAAAGAAACAATCTAAGTGGTAAAAAGAGGCAAAAAGTAGCAATAAAACTTAGTTTGAGGTTGGAAATTTGCCCAAAAAGGAACAAAAATTGGAATTTAAATTGGAATAAAACATGAAAATACTCAAAAAGTAGCAAAAAATTGTCTTAAAGTGGCAAAAAAGCAACAAAAATTGGCAAGAAAAATTTTGGAGGAAACTTTAAAAAATTAAGAAGGTAGCAAAAATTGTAAAAAAGGGATGAAAACAGTGGTAAAAAAGGCCAAAGACAATGAAAAATGCAAGAAAGTTGGGATTAAATATGGAAAATGGTCAGTTTGTTCCCAAAAAATGGTCCAAAAGTGTCAAAATTGGGCAAAAACAACAAAAGTTGTTTCTCAAATTAGATTAAATCACAAACACTGTAATATTTCTATAACCTGAAATGTGTTAAAATATCAGATACAGTTTTTGCAGCAGATGTTTTCTGTTCTACGCCAGAGTTACTCAACCAAAGAGACAAACTGTTAAAAACTACCTTTACAAAAGAAACTACACAAGTGATAAAAAGAGGCAAAAACAGCAAAGAGTAGCAATAAAACTTCGTTTGAGGTGGTGAAAATTGCCCAAAATGCAACAACAATTGGAATTTAAATTGGTGTAACACATTGAAATACTCAAAAAGTAGCAAAAATTTGTCTTAAACTGGCAAAAAAGAGTGAAAAGTGACTAAATTGGCCAAAAAACATTTTGGAGGAAACCTTAAAAAGTACAGAAAGTAGCAAAAATAGTGAAAAAAGTGACAAAAAAAACAGTAAAAAGTGGTAAAAATGGCCAAAGTCAATAAGAAAACGCAAGAAAGTTGGGATTAAACTTGGAAAGTAGTCTGTTTGTTCCAAAAAATGGTCCAAAAGTCTCAAAATTGGGCACAAATCTGTAAGAAAATTGAAAGTGAACCAGGAAACTCGTGTGAAGGTGCCAAAAATTATCCAAAAGTGGCAAAAAAGAGTGAAAAGTGACAAAATTGGGCAAGAAAAATATTGGAGGACACCTAAAAAAATACAGAAAGTAGCAAAAATGGGGGAAAAAAGTGACAAAAAAACATTAAAAAGTGGTAAAAATGGCCAAAGTCAATAAAAAAACGCAAGAAAGTTTGGATTAAACTTGGAAAATGGTCAGTTTGTTCCAAAAAATGGTCCAAAAGTGTCAAAATTGGGCACAAATCTGCAAGAAAATTGAAAGTGAATCTGGAAAATAGTGAGAAGGTCCTAAAAATTATCCAAAAGTGGCAAAAAAGAGTGAAAAGTGACTCAATTGGCCAAGAAACATTTTGGAGGAAACCTTAAAAAATACAGAACGTAGCAAAAATGGGGGAAAAAAGTGACAAAGACTCATCAATGTTTAACTCTTATTGAAGAGAAGAAACAAACTTCTCTGATCTTTTAACACATCTGTGTCTTTGACTGCAGCGTCCTCGCTCTAAAGTTTAACCTTAAAGCTGCTCCACTCACGGCTCAGGTCGGAAAAGAGTCGTAAACGTGTGAAAGGTCAGAAATATTTCACCACACAGATAAATCCCAGCTGTTCAAATCTGAGTCAGCGTTTTCCTCAAAGTTCATTCAGATGTCGACACCGTCTGAACCAGCGTCACCAGTTTTTGTTTGATTACAGTGTTTACAGACTGAATCTGTGACACAACAGTAAAGAACATGTCGTAACAAACGGACGCTCAGTTTCTCAAAGAGGAAGTTAAAGTTGGTTCAGACGAGCTGGTGAGTAAGAAAACACAAACTTCAGGACGTGAAGTGAGCGGGTTTCTGTCGCAACTAAGACTCTGAACGATGCATAAATAACATCCTGGTTCAGCTTCCAGATTATGATTTAAAAAGCTATTTTCAATCAAACAACTTTAAAATTTATATTCTCATCTTTTTGATGTTAGAGAAGAAGATTTCTCCAAATTTAAGTGTCTGTGATCCTTTCCACACGTCCTCGCAGCCTAAAAACAACATGAATTTGTTCGTTTACAAATACAAACAGATGAATTTTCCTCCAGCTTCAAACCTGTGATAAAAAACCCTGCAATAAATCCATTTTATTGGATATTTTGCATGCTTTTTTTTTTAATACTTGGAGTTTTTTTCATTTAAAAACAGCAAAGACAGAAAAGAAAAGTAACATGAAAAAGAAAAAACATCAAAAACGTTGCCAGGTCTGAAATGTTCACAGTTGCCGAGGAGTTTAACAGTCGTAGGTTTTGTACAGTATTTTCATAAATTAATGTTCTGATGAAATGTTAAATGGTTCTGTTGTTTTTGCAAGTTGGAATGAGGAGCAGACACCCTCCACATCAACTATTCCAAAATAAAGTGTCAATTTTTCCCATCTTGAAATATATAAATCTCTTCTTAATCTTAATAAAAAAGTCATTTTTTTCCATTTCATGAATATTTTGCATGCTTTTTATTGAGTTGTGATAATGAAACCCTGTATTATCCAGTACAGGCCAAAAGTTTGGACACATCTTCTCATTCTCATTCAAGTTTTTGCAATTTTACTGAACTGACTGACTTCATTTCTTACATTAATGATGGCCTCTTGTTTTTCTTTAGTTAGCTGATTGGTTCTTGCCATAATATGAATTTTAACCAATAGGGCTGTTGGCTGTGTGTTAACCTGATTTCTGAACAACACAACTGATGGTCCCAACCCCGTTGATAAAGGCAGAAATTCCACTAATTAACCCTGATAAGACACAGCTGTGAAGAGAAAACCATTTCAGGTGACGACCTCTTGAAAAATACCAAAAGTAAACAAAGCAGTAATCAGAGTAAAGGGTGGTGTTTTCAGTTATTTCACCTTTTTTTGTGAAGTCCATAACTCCACGTGTTCATTTACAGTTTTGATGCCTTTAGGGAGAATCTACAATGTAAATAGTCTTGAAAATAAAGAAAACACATTGAATGAGGAGTGTGTCCAAACTTTTGGCCTGTATTGTATGTGTAAAAAAAAATACTCTATATTTTCAGCGTTCAATTAGTCGTTTGGAAGTGAAGCGTCTCACCTGAAACAAACCTAAGTTTCAAGGCTGTTGCACAAGTTTGGTTCCAAAGAAAGCACTTAAGGGGCCGTTTACACAAGAACAGTTTTAGGGTGAAACACAAAAGTATTATTGTGTTTTTCTGAAAAGCCATTTTCACTTCTGCCATATGAACCGCACCGCTGCTGAATCTACAGACAAACAAAATGTGCATCTATTTCTGCAATTAGAGAAAAAGTTTTTCATATAAACTCCAGATGATCGGCTCAACTCTTCTTCAGCCTCTAAACTGTTACCGTGTAAACCATTGACTGTATATAGAATAAACAGCGTGCTTCCGCCTGTCACCGTTCTACAATTTTGAAGCCAAAATCCCCGTTTCTCTAGCCGCCATTGTGCAGCCAGAGTTTGCGCAGTAGAGAATTTCTGGTGGAGCCAAGTAAAAAAGAGAAATAAAAATATTTATTTCTTCTTCTTCAGAAGGTTTAGTCTCTTTTTGGCTCTTTCCTGAAGTTTCTTATATCCCCGATAAAAACTACTCACGAACGGCAGCTGTCAACTATCGTAAAACAAAACTTATATCGCGGTTTTTAACGTCCAATAACTAATGAGAAACTAACTTCTCAGAAAAAAAAACACCTGAACACCATGCAGCCAAATGACATCATCATACTACCTTAGTGTAAAGATGAGAGAAACGTTTCTACGAGGTATCGTAATTTTTTAAAGTTTTCCCGGCTCATATCTGGAATACATGGGGAGGCGGGGCTTATGACCTATACTGCAGCCAGACACCAGGGGGTGGGGCTTATGACCTATACTGCAGCCAGACACCAGGGGGCGGAGCATCTGCTGGAGGCTTCAGTTTGAGCCGAACGTTGTTACGTCCACTCATTATACAGTCTATGGTGTAAACGGCTCCTACAGTTATATATCGCCATCTACAGGCCTGACATGATACTACAGCGTTTAAGTGTCAGCGTTTCCGTGTTAAAGATTTTTTTCAGTGCATTTTTGGCCTTTTAGGGTGAAACACTGTGAAACGTTGTCGTGTAATTCTGGTCTTAGTGGGACTACTTTAACAATTGGGCCATAAGGGGGGCCACCGCCCTCCCTGCCCCCCCTCTGTGCACACCACTGCCATCCTGAAGAACTGTTCAGGAGTGCATGAAAAAAGAGGCTTCATGTTGACTCTAACTGTGAACAAAAAACACCTCACTACTCGCTGATTATCACCTCACTGAGTCAATCCTGAATTTCCCAACACATCCATGAGCGTGAGGCGGAACAAAGGTGACGCTTCAATGATGCAACTATTTAAAAACACGATGACTTTCCTCTCACAAAGAGCTGCAGAGTTTTTAAAACCGTAAAATTTGAGGAATATGAAGGAGTTCATGAATTGTTAAGAAACGAGTTTCACAGCTGCGGTTTCATTTCAGAGAAGGGAAATGATCGTCTCTGTGTAAACGCAGGAATGAATTATTAAAACCCATCATTAGAGGACGGGCACGTATTTGATGTGATTTCCTTTTCTGCAGACTCATCGTCGGCGCTGACGGATGAGAAACTCACCATCAAACCGCTGTTCAGGACATCGAAGTCGCTGTAACGCCGGATGACCTGCGAACACAGAAGCACCGTGGTTAATCACCTCTGATTGGTCGATATTTCTGCAAACATGCTGGTTAATTGATGTCGTAAAATCTTCATAGTCTCATGTTTCCAATTTCACACTCGCGGCATTTGACCTCACAATCACCTGACAAACATTAGCTCCGTGAACGAGCTGTTTGTGCTTTTAAAAATAATCTACGAGGGGAAAAAAATGTTTAAATTGGTGCATTTACCTGCCAGCTGTTTTCTGCAGAGACGCCCCTCTGAACTCTGATGATGTACTCCTGAAAGAAGAGAGGAAACTATCTTTATTTGCTGTTTTTGAGAAGAAATGACAGAAGGAGAAATGTTAACGACTTGAAAAGAAAGAAAGAAGAAGAAAATCCTCAGACAATTGTAAAAAGCTTTGAACGTTTGTTTTCAGATTAATGTTCCACAGTCGTCCAGATGGAAACACTTTAAGAGTCACGTCAAAAATATGGTGCCAGGAAGTCAAAGGCAACGTGTTCGGAGTAAAAATAAGAAAAAGAAACAATCAGGGAGAGAAACTTCTTCTTCTTCTTCTTAGATTTTAATTAATATTTTCAAAAAGCAGACTGTAATAAAAAGTGTTTGTGACACGTTAAACTCAAAAAACAACATTTCACAACATCTGGAGGGAAAGTGAAACATAAGTTTGAGACTAAAGCTCCAAAAATCTTAAAAAATACCCTAAAATAGAAATAAAGGTGTAACAGTAATGAGGAGCTCCACTGTTCTAATGTTTCTGTTTTATTTTCTGTTTTTTTTTTTAAGTTTCCACCAAAGTTTTTCCAATTTAGATGCCAATTTTTTGTTGTTTTTGCCTCTTTTCTTAACAATTTTCACTGTTTTCTTGCCAATTTTGTGCCACATTTTGCAACTAATTGATTATTTTTCAGTGTTAGTTCCAACTTTCTTGCCATTTTTGTTGAATTTGGTCATATTTTCCACTTTTCACTGTTTTTGTCACTTTTTTTTCTTACCATTTTTGCTATATTATGATTTTTTTTTTTACATTTCTTCCAAAATTTTCCAATTTCAATGCCAACATTTGTTGCTTTTTGGCCATTTTTGACACTTTTCACTTCTTTTTGCCACTTTTGGGGCCAGACTTTTCAACAAATTGACTTTTTTCCAATGTGAATCCAAACTTTCTTGACAATTTTATTGACTTTAGTCATTCTTTTCCACTTTTCACTGTTTTTTGTAATTTTTTTTTTGTACAATTCTTACTTCTTTCTGGGTTTTTTTTACATTTCCTCCAAAATTTTCCGATTTAAATCCAAATTTTTTGTTGTTTTTGCTCTTTTCTTAATGATTTTCACTCTTTTTTTGCCACTTTTGCGGCACATTCTGCAACAAATTGATTATTTTCAAGTGTTATTTCCAACTTTTTTGCTATTTTGGTTGATTTAAGTCATTTTTTCCCCACTTTTCACTTTTTCTTTTCTTTTTGTCTAACCATTTTGCTAGTTTCTTATTTTTTTTAAGGTTTCCTCTAAAATTTTCCAATTTAAAAGCCAATTTTTGTTGCTTTTTTGACAATTTCTACCCCCACAAACTAACTTTAATTGCAACCCTTCACTGTTTTTGCCTCTTTTCATCGCTTAGATTGTTTATCTTGCAAACGTAGTTTTCAACAGTTTGTCTCTTTGGTTGAGAAGACTTGAGTAAAATTGGTGTAGAGCATAAAAACAACAACTGCAAAACAATTAATTCTGACAAATTTCAGTTTAAAGAAAACTTGCAGTCTGTGATTAGAATATTGCAACTTAATCTAATTTGTGATGAATCGCTCAGCTCTAATTTGTATCAAAGCAACTTCTTAGGTGCAGATTTTTCTACTTTTCCATTTTCTGTTTCTGTCTATAGTCATCTGTATATTAGGATCTAGACCCAGACTCAAATGTCTAAAATACCAGCAAACATGATCAGCAGCTCAAACCTTCATAAATAAAGAGATTAAGTCTCATTCTGAGGTCGGAGCCAGAGTTTAAAACCAGCTGAACTTGAATCAAAGGTTCAGGTTTCAGGTGCCTCAGTGTTTGCTTCTCTCTCTCTCTGTTCACTCCCTAATGAAGAAGTTTGAGACTAAGAAAACAAGAACTCTGATGTAAACATGGAATTTTCCAGGTTTAATCCTCTCACAGTCTAAATCCTGCAGATTGGCTCTGTTTTCTGCTCTAATCCTCCTTTCACTCACTCACTCATTCACTGAGCAGCTTCACAAACAAACACAGACTCAGACGCCACAACATCTGATAATAGATGAGACCAATAATGTGCCAGGAGGGGGGGGGCAGTGGCATGTGGCAGTCGCTAAACTGGTGTGCCAATCCTCTCTGTGGTATGACACAAATATGACGTGTTGTTTTTGTCTTTAATGACACTGACGATGGAAGAAAGTGATGAATAATTAGAGCTGAACGATTTGCAAAAATGATCTAATGATGATGATTATTTCCTATATTGCTATATTTTTGTGCATTTATTTCTAGTTTCCCATCTTCTCTGTTTTTAAACAAACTCATTGTAAAACATGAAAAGTTTCATTAATTACAGCACAACAACAACAACTCACTACCACTACAACTGGGACTGATTCTTACACATTTTACTCACTTTATACTTATTTTTTTGACATTTTTGAAACACTTTTTGATACCTTCACACTATTGGGCCAGATTTTGCAACAAATCGACTATTTTCCAATGTCAATCCAAACTTTCTTGCCATTTTTATTGGCTATAGTCATTCTTCTCCACTTTTCACTGTTTTTTGTAATTTTTTTTTTGTACAATTCTTACTTCTTTCTGGGGTTTTTTTTACATTTCCTCCAAAATTTTCCAATTTAAATCCAAATTTTTTGTTGTTTTTGCTCTTTTCTTAATGATTTTCACTCATTTTTTGCCACTTTTGCAGCACATTCTGCAACAAATTGATTATTTTCTCGTGTTATTTCTAAACAAACTCATTGTAAAACATGAACAGTTACATTAATTACAGCACAACAACAACACACTACCACTACAACTGGGACTGATTCTGACACATTTTACTCACTTTATACTTATTTTTTTGACATTTTTGAAACATTTTTTGAAACCTTCTCACTATTTTCCAGGTTCACTCCCAATTTTCCTCATTTTTGTCCATTTTTGAAACCTTCACTGCTTTTTTGCGACTTTTTCCTCCACCATTTTTGCCACTTTCAGAATTTTTTAGAGTTTCCTCAAAAGATTTTCTTGCAAATTTTGTTGCTTTCTGTCAACTTAAGTCACTTGACACTCTTTTTTTAAATAAATTTATTTTATATAGCACTTTTCAAAGTACTCAAAGACACTTTACAGATTAAAAGAAATTAAAATCCAACAAGCAAGCAAGAAAACAAAACAAGCAAAGACATTAAAATCCACCAAGTAAAACAAAACAGACAAGCAAACTTTTTTTTGCCACTTTTGGACCATTTCTTAAACCTTCTCACTATTTTCCAGAGTTCACTTCCAATTTTCTTTCTAATTTTTGCCACTTTTGGACCATTTTTCGAGACAAACTGACTGTTTCTACAATTTAATCCCAACTTTTTTTGTGCCATTTTTGTTGACTTTGACCATTTTCACCACTTATCACTGTTTTTCATCACTTTCTTTCACTATTTTTGCTGCTTTCTGAATTTTTTTAAGTTTCCTCCAAAATTTTTCTTGCTATTTTATGTTGCTTTTCTGGAGCTTTGGTTACTTTACTCTTTTTTTTTTTTGCCATTTTTGGATCATTTTTTGCTACTCCCTGAGTGCTTCCAGGTTTTATCCCAATTTAAATGCCTATTCTTGTTGCTTTTTTGGCAATTTTTACCACCTTAAACTAAGTTTTATTGCTTCTCTTTGTTATTTTTGCCTCATTTCTCCACTTGTATAGTTTCTTTTGTAAAGCTAGTTTTTTACACTTTGTCTTTTTGGTTGAGTAACTCTGGTGTAGAACAGAAAATGAATCTGATGTTTTGACACATTTCAGGTTATAACTTGCAATCATGCCCTAAATAATCCCCCTTTACACTTTTAGTTTTCTGTTTTTACTGATGTTTTCATGTGTTTTCTGATTTGTCACATGTTGTGCACTGTGCACTGACAGATGTTTCCATGATGTGCGATCGCTCTGTCAACTATCGGGTATTCTGACCTGCTTCAGCGGCTTCATTAACAGGTTTTCCATCCTAAACATCAACACTGTCGTCTGCACCGTGCTCTGTTAATCCAACACTTTCCACTTCTTTTCTTTCTCTGCATCACTGTTTCCTGTTTTGTGACATCCAGCTTCTCTCCAGTAAAAGTTTCTGGAGTTAAACTTTTCATTGTGCCTGTTTTTCTCAGAACTTTAAATTGCCTTGTTGCAGAAAGCGGTGTCTGAAACGACCTGACGTTTTCCCTCAGTCGCTTCTATTTCTTCTCCTCTCGATTTAAGTCGTTCAGCTCCGGCCCTGACCTTCAGCCTGCCGTACTTTTGCTTGTGGACGCAGTTAAAAATAGAAATATTTAACAATGGTGACGCTGCAAAACACTAGATCAGTGTTCCTACCAGTTCTGACCTTGCTGAGTGGATTGTTTGAGTCCTGTTTTCTGTGTTGCTACTTTTCTACTTCTCACTGTTTATGTCACTTTTTTTCTTGTTTTTTCCATTTTAGCAACATTATTATTTTTTTTACATTTCCACCAAAATGTTCCCATTTCAATGCCATTTTTTGTTGTTTTTGGCCATTTTTCCCCCACTTTTCACTTCTTTTGCCACTTTTGGGCCAGATTTTGCAACAAAGTGACTATTTTCCAATGTTATTTCAAACTTTCTTGCCATTTTTATTGACTTTAGTCATTCTTTTCCACTTTTCACTGTTTTTTGTAATTTCTTTTTTTTTTTTTAATTCTTACTTCTTTCTGTTTTTTTCAGTTTCCACCAAAGTTATTCCAATTTAGATGCCAATTTTTTATTGTTTTTGCCTCTTTTCTTAACAATTTTCACTCTTTTTTGCCACTTTTGGGCCACATTTTGAAACTTATTGACTACTTTCAAGTGTTAGTTCCAACTTTCTTACCATTTGTGTTGACTTTGGTCACATTTTCTTTTCTTCAATGCCAATGTTTTTCTCATTTTGACACTTTTCACTTCTTTTTGCCACTTTTGGGCCAGATTTTTCAACAAAGTGACTATTTTCCAATGTTAATCCAAACTTTCTTGCCATTTTTATTGACTTTAGTCATTCTTTTCCACTTTTCACTGTTTTTTGTCTTTTTTTTTGTACAATTCTTACTTCTTTCTGGGTTTTTTTTTTACATTTCCTCCAAAATGTTCCCATTTCAATGCCATTTTTTGTTGTTTTTGGCCATTTTTTCCCCACTTTTCACTTCTTTTGACACTTTTGGGCCAGATTTTGCAACAAATTGACTATTTTCCAATGTCAATCCAAACTTTTTTGCCATTTTTATTGACTTTAGTCATTCTTTTCCACTTTTCACTGTTTTTTTTAATTTTTTTTTGTACAATCCTTACTTCTTTCTGTTTTTTTTTTACATTTCCTCCAATATTTTCCAATTTAAATGCCAATTTTTTGTTGCTTTTGCTCTTTTCTTAATGATTTTCACTCTTTTTTTGCCACTTTTGCGGCACATTCTGCAACAAATTGATTATTTTCAAGTGTTATTTCCAACTTTTTTGCTATTTTGGTTGATTTCAGTCATTTTTTCCCCCACTTTTCACTGTTGTTCCTCTTTTTTTTTTTTTTTTTTTTTTTTTTTTTTTTTTTTTTTTTTTTTTTTTTTTTTTTTTTTTTTTTTTTTTTTTTTTTTTTTTTTTTTTTTTTTTTTTTTTTTTTTTTTTTTTTTTTTTACCATATTTGCTACTTTCTGATTTTTTAAGCTTCCTCCAAAATTTTCCAATTTAAAAGCCAATTTTTGTTGACTTTTTGACAATTTCTACCCCCCAACCTTACTTTAATTGCAACCCTTCACTGTTTTTGCCTCTTTTCTTTTCAGATTGTTTCTCTTGCAAATGTAGTTTTCAACAGTTTGTCTCTTTAGTTGAGCAGAGTTGAGTAAAACTTGTGAGGAGGAAAAAAACAACAACTGCAAAACAATTCATTCTGACAAATTTCTTGAGTCCTGTTTTCTGTGTCAGGTCTTATAATTCAGTGTTTTACTTCGCTTCCTCAGAGCCTCAGTAACAACTGTTCTCATGTTGACGAACATTTGCATGATTCAATTAAACCTCACACAGAGAAGAAAGAGTCAGCAGATCCCTGTGTCATCATTTAATCCACTAATAGTGTGTTTTTTTCAATGTACTTTTGATTGTGAAAGAGGAAGACACAAATACAAAGGAAGAATTTTGACGTCTTCTTCCTTAACTTGAGTCAGTGACTTTTGATTGATGACTAACAGGAAATGACTGAATGGACGTCAACTTTGTCCTGTTATAGTGAACACAGTGTGATTTATAATATGTGGAGGCCTGTCCAGGCGTTATTGCCACAGCTTTGGAGCTGCTTACAGGTTGAGAAATCTTGCAGAGTCATCTGACCTGGTTTATATTTCACAAATCAGGAATGATTAGGATCTGAGTGACAGGTTTGAGAACTGTTTTGGTGGAGGAATTCTTCACAAATATCATCAATACAGGTAAAACAGAAGCACACATGTAAATATGATTATTACAACTATCATTATAAGTGGATTACTCTGTTTTGGGTTCAGTTTTATAAACACAAAAACACCAGAAATGGCCTGATGTCTGACATGTTGAGTTGACCGAGGAGCTCAGCTGATTCCGGGCGAACTGTCAACAACAAACCCCGCACACATGAGCCCATTATCGGACACATGACAGACAACTCAGCCCCTCACCATAACCTAATTAATCATAGCTATTTTGATTTAAAGCAACTAAAAAATACCTTAAAGGTCACATTTATCCCAAATCTGAATGCAAATCTCTGACATTAAAGAGTTAACAGTGAAAAACATGCTGCGCCAAACCCCGTTTAAAACCTCATTAATTACTTATTTCTGCATTTTTCATCAGATTTGTGTATCGTATCACAATTTTGTATGAACATATGTGTAAAAGTGTATTACACCTTCAATTCGGCTGATATAGAATTCATAAAAAAACAATAATTTGTTTTACATGTTTGAATTTCTATCCTGGACAAACTAGCGCAAATGCCTCACATAGTGTCCCGAAAAGCTCTTATTTTGCCTAATTACTAAAATCTACAAAGTTTCTGATTAAAGCAATGTAAGCCGAATTTACTGGCACATTATAACGAATTCAAAAAGTGTCAAACATTTGTATAAAATAACTTGTATTGTTGTCAGCATCCAGGAATGAGTAAATCACATTATTTGCAGATGGGGTTCTCTGTTGTGTATATATATATAATGGATGGTTCCAGCTGCTGCTGTATGTGCACAGTTTCAGCAGCTCTCAGGCCTTTTATATAGTCGATGTCAATGCCAGAGACTGAATCCTTTGATATCAGCAGTTTTGTGAATGCAGACGAGCTTCCTGGAAATTGCTTAATCGGTGCCAGGATGTGAGTTACAGTGCGCAACTGGCATGAAGCTACTGTGATTAAATAACGAGATACATCATATTTGGAAAGAGTTATCAGGGTTTTAGTGTGATTTTATAGGGTTTTATAGAATATTCTGGTAGTTAAAGTGGGTCCATGTGTTAAAAATGACAGAAAATGACCCAAACCACAGTGTCAACATGCGTGTCCGATAATGGAACCAGTGACGCAGAAATTCTCTCTTTTCTCACTAAATCGAAACAAACCCGCAGTGATTCAATCAGGCAGCTTTCACTCAAACACTCAGGTTTATTTCACAGGTGAAGACTCAGGTGGTTAGAGCTCAGGTGACAGGTGAACCCAGCAAACACTCACCGTGTGGGACTGAAGGTTCTGGCTGGCTTCGATCACCGCGGTCAGAGGGACCGTGTCGTCCAGCAGCAGCCGCCCGGGGCTCGGCTTCTCCAGGTAGGACATCCCGGAGGGTGGAGGGCGGAGCTCCGGTCAGGAGAGCCGTCTGTCAGTCACTGAAACACCGGGGAAAGAGCTCCGAAGCTCCCGCATCAACGACCATCAACAAACATCAACAACCGGAGAAGAAGGAGAGAAGAAACTTAGCTTAGCTCCGTCTGACGTCACCACGCTGCTGGGGCTCTGTGATTGGAGGATGGAGAAAAACGGGGCGGGACGTCACCGCCCCCTGCTGGTCCGGGGAGGAATAGATGGTAGTAAATAATAATAAAATAAAATAAAATAATAAAATAAATAAAATAAAATAAAATAAAATAAATAACATCTAGGTGTTTAATAAAAGTCTATGAAAGCCTGTTTAAAAATGAAAAACTTGCTTCACTTATTTTTTTTTTTCATTTTAAGTAAAAAATTTTTATAAAAACCTTCGAAATAGAGAGATATGAAGTTCAAAAAGAAATCAAAATTTTGAGATAAGATGTTGACATTTGGTAATAAACAGCCCAAATTTTGGGATAAGAAGTCTCACTCACCTTATTAAGTTGGCTTTTAATCTGTGATTGCACTGTTGTTTTATTGTCTGAATTGTTTTAATTGATGTATGTATTTATGTATTGCTTTTAAATTGTTAAGTGTCTTTGAGTTTTGAAAAGCGCTATACAAATAAAATTTATTATTATTATCATTATTATTATTATTATTATTAAGTCAAAATTTGGAGATAAACAGCTATAATTTCAGGATAAAAAGTTAAAATTGTAAGATGAAGGGTCAAAAAGTTGACTTGAAACATTTTGAGATTAAAGTCTAAATTTCGAGAAAAAATGTTAAAATTTCGAGTGGAAAAAGTCTGTTTCATAAAAAAAAAATCTAAATTTTGAGATTTTGAGTCACGATTTTGTGATGAAAAGTTATTATTTTGAAATGAAAAGTCAAAATTTTGAGATAAAAAATAATATAGTGAGATAAAAAGTTTATATTTTGAGATAAAAAGTCACTATTTTGAGAGAAACAGTGGAGGCCTGTTTAAAAATGAAAAACTTGCTTCACTGCTTTTTTTTTTTTTCAGATTAAGTAAAATTTTTTATAAAAACCTTTGAAATAGAGAGATATGAAGTTCAAATTTTCAGTTTATTAAGTCAAAATTTTGAGTAAATTAGGTCACAGTTTTGAGAAATCAAATTTTTGAGATAAAATGTTGATATTTGGTAATAAACAGCCCAAATTTTGGGATAAAAAGTCAAAATTTGGAGATAAACAGCTATAATTTCAGGATAAAAAGTTAAAATTTTAAGATGAAAGGTCAAAAAATTGACTTGAAACATTAAAATTTTGAGATTAAAGTCTAAATTTCGAGATAAAATGTTAAAATTTTGAGTGAAAAAGTCTGTTTCATAAAAAAAATCTAAATTTTGAGATTTTGAGTCATGATTTTGTGATGAAAAGTAAATATTTTGAAATGAAATGAAAAGTCAAAATTTTGAGATAAAAAATAATATTGTGAGATAAAAAGTTTATATTTGGAGATGAAAAGTCACTATTTTGAGAGAAACGGTGGAAGCCTGTTTAAAAATGAAAAACTTGCTTCACTGCTTTTTTTTTCATTTTAAGTAAAAAAATTTATAAAAACCTTTGAAATAGAGAGATATGAAGTTCAAATTTTCAGTTAATCAAGTCAAAATTTTGAGAAAATTAGGTCACAGTTTTGAGAAAAGAAATCAAAATTTTGAGATAAAATGTTGATATTTGGTAATAAACAGCCCAAATTTTGGGATAAAAAGTCAAAATTTGGAGATAAACAGCTATAATTTCAGGATAAAAAGTTAAAATTGTAAGATGAAGGGTCAAAAAATTGACTTGAAACATTTCGAGATTAAAGTCTAAATTTCGAGATAAAATGTTAAAATTTTGAGTGGAAAAAGTCTGTTTCATTAAAAAAAATCTAAATTTTGAGATTTTGAGTCAAGATTTTGTGAAGAAAAGTAAATGTTTTGAAATGAAAAGTCAAAATTTTGAGATAAAAAATGATATCGTGAGATATGAAGTTTATATTTTGAGAGAAACGGTAAATATTTTGACACTAAGAGTCAAAAAGTTTGGGTCAATTTAGTCAAAAATCAGAGATAAAAAGATACGTGATTGGTATAAATGACTCATTCAGAATTTTTATTTCACGTTTTTATTCCACACAGAATTCTTCAAACCAAAGAACAGAGGAGATCTTCTTTAAAACAACACATCAAGTAACTGATGAAAAAAACCTTCTTGAGTTCAAGTTTTTGATCAATAAACAAAAACAGTCTGATAGAGAAGATTTTTATCGTGAAGGAAAACAAATTAATCTTTTATTTCATGGCGACATTTGGCCGAGTTTTTACAGTTTTTATCTCAGTTTCTGTTCTTCTTCCTGTTTTCAGTTTTTCTGCTGCTGATCCTCGGGCATCATCACCATCACTTCGCCCTCCATCACCACTTTGTCCTTCACTGAACACGTCACGGCGATGAAAGCGAACGACATCTTGATCTTTCTGACCTCCGCCTCCGCCAGCACCTCCTCCCCCACGTAGAGCGGCGCCGGGAAGCGAATCTCCTGGTAGAGGAAGACGCAGCCGCGCCCGGGCATCTTGGTGCCGAGCACGGCGGAGATCAGCCCGTTGATGAGGACGCCGTGGACGATGGGCGTCTCGAAGGAGGTGGTGCGGGCGTAGACGGGGTCCAGGTGGAGCGGGTTGGTGTCGCCCGTCAGCTCGGCGAAGAGCTCCACGTCACGGGAGGAGAACGCTTTGGTGAGGGAGGCTCGCTGGCCGATGTGGAGGCGGCGGCAGGAGAAAGGAGGAGGAGGAGGAGCGGTGACGGCGGAGAGGAGGAGACGCTGTTTGGTGAAGAGGCGACTCCACCTGAAACTCATCCTGGAGGTTTTTTCTCCGTCAGTCCAGCTCCAGCTCTCGACTGTTTCCTGACAGCGACAACAGGTACGGAGACACCTGGAGACGAAACCAGAGACAGAAAAAAACGTCAGAAACTTCAACAGAAGTTTTCACACAGACACAGATTCTCAGAAAAACCTGAACCAGGTTTAAACCAAAGTCTGAGAGCAAAGAAGTTAATTTACAGCTGCTAAAAATAAACAATTAATGATAAAATAGCTCTGTTAACTTTTTTTCCCCCCAAACATATTAAGTCAAAATTATGAGATAAAAACACAAAATGAGATTTCTTAAAAGGTCAAGATGACAACCTCTTAATCCCAAATTTCATCTCAAAGTTACAACTTTTTATCAGAATTTTGACTTTTCATCCTATAAAACCACCTTTATATCACAAAACTTTGTCTCTTTTTGTCAAAATTACAACTTTTCATCTCAAAATTACATTTTTGAATCTAAAAATCACAACTTTTCATCTCAAAAATTTGACATTGCATCTCAAAATTTCTACTCACTATCCCAATTCTCAACTTTTTTTGTCTCTCAAAATTTTGACTTTTTGTCTCAGCGTTACAACTTTTAGTCTGAAAATGTAAACTTTTATCTCATATTACAGCGATTTATCTAAACATTTTAACTTTTTACCTTAGAATTTTGACTTTTTATCTCAAAATTTTAACTTTTTATCTCAAATCATAGTTTTTTAACCAAATTTTTCATCTTTATCTCAAAATTTCTGCTTTTCATCTCATAATTTTGTCTTTTCATCTCCGAATTTCAGCTTTTTTCATAGAATTACATTATATTCCAACACTTTCTTTTTTTTTTTCGAAATTACCATTTTTTTTATCTCAGAACTTTGACTCTGTATATCAAACTTTTAACTTTGTACCTAAGAATTTTGACTTTTATTACAAAAAAATTACTTTTCATCTTAGAATTTCAACCTTTTATCCTAAAACTTGTCTTTTTTTCTCAAAACTAGAATCTTTGGTCTAAAACATTTGACTTTGTAGCTTGAAATTTCCACTTATCACCTCAGAATTTTGACTTTTTATCTCAAAACTTTGTTTTTTTTCTCAAAATTACAACTATTGGTTTCAAAATCACACTTTCGATTTCAAAAATGTGACTTGGTTTCCCAAAATTTCTACTTTTAATCTCAGAATTCTCAACAAAAGAAAACCACACACACACACATAATTAATGGCTGTAGTGACCTGCAGGACTCTGAAGGCACAGCTCTGGTTCCTGTAGGAGCCCAACAGAGTCAGGGAGCTCCACAGTCGCACTAATCCCCTAAAAACACACAAACAAACACACATATGAAAAAAAAACCACAGAGTCTCAGAGGATTGAAAGTTTCTTGCTGCAGTTTTTACCTGCTTGGAACTCGAAGGAGAGAGATGAGTGTGTCCTCATCGTATTTTAACAGGTCAAAGTTTAAAGCTGCTCCAACCTGAGAACAGAGAAAAACAAAACCTCACTCACAGAAATTAATGTTGGTCAAAAACTGGTTGGAAAAAAAGTGTTTCAGCTGCGTTTATCCTGATATACTAAAAACATGACATTTTCTGAAACTAGAGACAAGGGCTGAACCATTTGTTGTTTTCTGATCGAAATCGCAATTTCAAACATCGTGATCATGTGATCGATAAAGCTGTGATTTTTTTGCTCCTGACTGACCCAGGATCTGTTGTATCAGCTGTTTCACACACACCTGTCTTTGAGTGTGAGACTGTTGGGAAAAATCCTTTTTTCCTTAGGATTGTTGTTGATTTTATTTTATATAACTTGACACAATTATGAATATTTTGCGCTACATCATTTTTAAAAGTTAAGAGTCAAAGATACAGTCTCCCAGAGGAAATTAGATCCGCTGAGTCAGTAACCTCTTTTAAATCACTTCTTAAAACATATTTTTATCGGAGAGCCTTCCCTGATTTTAGCTGAGGTCTTTTATTTTCTTTTATTTTCTTTTATTCACACGTGTTTTTACCTTGTTTGTTTCAATTGTGTACATTTAATCATTGTTTTTAGCCGATCCTGTTCTTGTGTTTTCCTGCCTGCTCTGATGACTGATTTTACTTAAACCGTTTTTCTCAGAGCACTGTTGTTTTTATTGCCTGTAAGGCACTTTGTAACTTTGCGTTTGAAAAGTGCTATACAAATAAAGTTTATTATTATTATTATTATTATTATTATAGCTCTTTCTGTTCTTCAGTTTTTAAAACTAAAAATACAATTTAAAAAGTCCGGTTCAGAAAAAGCAGGAATGGGTGTTAGGTTTTGAGAAGAGTCAAAATTTGACAACTCATCAAAAAATCTTCTTTTTATCATTATTATTTTTTTTGCCTCTGTATTTATTTCTCATAATTTCGACTTAAATCTTAGAGTTTTGAATTTCTTTATCAAAATTCCAGCTTTTTATTTCAAAAACTGTTATCTTAGACTTTTGTCATCTTAAAATTTTGACCTCAAATGAGAAAGTTTGGACTTTTTCCATTTAATGTTAAACTGATTTTTTAAACTTAAGAAGTTTCATCTCAAGATCTTTACTTTTTGTCTCAGAATTTTGTCTTTATTTCTCAAAATTTTTACTTCTTATATTATATTATTGACCTTTCATTTAAAAGTTTGAAACAATTCTTACCTTCAGTTTTCATTTTCATCCTCGCATTAGAGGAAAAGCTTTTGATGTTTTAATGGTTTGATGTAATTTTCCGTCAAGTTTGTAAATGTTGCTGTACATTGTGAAAACTTCACTAAAGTTTGATTTGAAGAAAATCGTGAATCAAATTGAAATCGCTGTATCTGCCAGAAAAATCGCAAATAGATCTTCTTCTAAAATCGTTCAGCCCTAGCAGAGACTTTAATCTCTCAAATGAGGAGTCACTGGTGAGTTTTGATCTTATGATTCTTCAGTTGTCAACTCTGAAACATTGAGGGGCTGTAAGGGGTCAAAGGTCAACCTCACCTCTCCAAAAAGATTCCTCAGCCCCGTGATCATGAACTGCTTCAGCTCCACTGCGCTCGGTTTGGTGGATTCATCTTCCAGCACGCTGCGCACATTTAAAAAACAACACGTCTGATTAAAGTCACGCTTCATGAACGACACGTTTGTTTTACAGGAATAAACGTTAAAGCACGACTGAAAAAAGTGAAGATATAAACACGTCAGAGCGACTCACAGACAGACTTTTAAGTAGTGGAACGGTGCAGCGTTTTTCAGCACGACCCGTCGGAAAAGAGAAGCGTCGTCCTTCTCGTCCTCACGTCTCATTATTTTAAAACACCAGAGACTCAAACTCCAACAGGTGAACAGGTCGATCAGCTGACCTCACACTGGAACAACAGAACAAAACAACATATTTCTAATCTCTACTCTCTAAATGTGGCTCATAGATTAAAGTTTAAAAAAATGAAGTTTCATGTGTTAAATGAGGTTAATTCCACCAGGATTGAGATTATTTAACTCTTCTATTCACTTCAGATTTATTCTGCACTGTCTGTTCTGACTAGTTATAAAGTACAAGGTGAAACGTTTGTCAATTTTTTTTGTTCCTCCTTTTTAGTTACAATGTTTCCAACATATTCACGTATGTTAAACAATTCTTTTAATAGTTTATGGGTCAATGACAAAAAGAGGGTCTAAAAACGTATTTTTAAAAAGTTCTTTGAAAATGAATAAAAACATATTTCTGAGAGAAGAATTATGTTTTCTAACAGATTTCAGTAGTTGACCAACATTTCAAAGTTTTTAGGCTCATTATTTTTTAGTATTTTTAATTTGAGCACCCAAAAATGTCAGGTGGCGCAACCAAATATATGAAAATATATTTATATGTTCCTGTTATTTTTTCTGTGTGAAATTATTGGCAAGTATCTCTCAAGTGTCTGTAGTGACTCATACATTTTCATTTTGTGTGTTTCATTTCTTTTATTTGTGAATAAGATAAATAATTTGATGTTAAAATAACATTTCACATTATTACATTGGTTGTACCACCTGACATGGAAATTGTNAATAACTGACATTCAATTTTTAGAGTTTAATTACTGTGGATACTTGTCAGGACGGTTGCACCACCTGACATTTTGGGGGTTTGAGGAACCAAAACACAAAAAAACATGTTATATTTTAATAGTTTAAAGATGTGTTCAAATAACACAGGTTTCATAGAATAAAGAAATACATGTGATGAAATACTCAATTCATGATGGAAGGAAATATTGCACTCAGACACAAAAAAAGGGACGTCACGTCATTGACCCATATGTATGAAAGACCTCATTTACATGAAGATATGCTTCTTTTTTTAGTAGAAAAAGCAGAAATTTTAATTATATTTTTTCCCACTAAAGGTTATTATCAGGCATTGATGTGTTGATATATTATCACAGACAGGTTTATGTCAAAGTGTAGGCAGAATATTGAAATCATTTTAATTTTTTTAATAGCAGCAAGACGCTATATATATATTATTATTATTTTTTGTTATAAATTACATAGTCACAACTAATTTTAGGTGCAAATAGCATGGCATGGAACCATTAAAGTAATTTAGAAAATAATATTGAGTAAATAAACACAAAGTGCCAAAGTCAAAATTAAGCAGAAAATAGTGTGGTGTATTTTTGATAATTTAAAGTTAATTTCCCATCATGATGAGAAGGTTACAGCAGGACTGAAACTAATAAATAAAGTAATAAGTTATTTTAATTTTCTGAACTCTAGTGACCAAACATGTCTGAAACATTGATAACTAATAAAATCATTAATTTGAACAGCAATCATATTTAACCTTGTGAAAGGCAGGTGTAGTTTTATATCCTGACTTTATTTACAGTCTGTTAAATGCATGGATTGAATAATAATAATAAAGGTTAAATGTCAAAGCTGCAGCTGGAGCTAAAGGAGCTAACAGGAGGTCAAACAGGAGATAAAACAGTTAAATATGCTTCACACACACACGATAACAGTTTAGAGACAGATAAATATCATTAACTGTTCATAAGTTACGGTTTAATTACACTAAATCTCCTCCTAAAGTGATAATTTCAGTATTAGACTCACTTCAGCTTCAGCATGAGGGTTTTGATCCACGCAAACTCATCTGCGCATGCGCAAACAGCAGGCGAGTGAAACAGTAAGATGGATCACTCTGTCTCAAAAATAAAATACTCTTTTATTTTTCACTTTTTTAAATTGTTTTAATCTTCTGAGTAACTTTTCTTGACGAGTTAACGAGATGGTTCATTTTATCACGAATAAACCCTCAATTATTACTCAGATCCTTAAAATACTGGAACAATAAACGAGTTTAAAATGTGAAAATGTATCTGAGAAAATTAAAACATTTGGTACAAAGGATTGGGAAAATGTTGGTTATGTACTGAAACACTAAGATACAGGACTTAAAAACACTAGGCTCTTACTTTAAAGCCAATTTCCACCAGTTATGAAAAATAAAATTGAAAACTGATCTTTTTTTTTTTTTAAATTCTTCGCCATCATTAAGTCAAAAAATTTGAGATATAAAGTTAAAACTATGAGACAAAAGGACAAAATTTTGAGATAACTTAGATGACAGTAC
Organism: Thalassoma bifasciatum; assembly: GCA_008086565.1. NCBI lineage: Eukaryota > Metazoa > Chordata > Actinopteri > Labriformes > Labridae > Thalassoma > Thalassoma bifasciatum. Next base: position 186,836 of record RPOG01000488.1, on the reverse strand, counting down.
TGTGAATAAATAAAATGAATAAAAATGTACAATGTCTGCTTTTCTGTACTCAAAAAAGAGGTATACTTTCATGAACAATACTGTGAATAAACATATAGATATTGATGCAACAGCAGAATGTACATGCTTTTATTATTTATTGTTTTATTTAACTACCACTATGCAACCCTTGTTAAACTACCTCATTTAATACCTGCATCCTGCACTACTCACCACTGCACTATTATCTTTATCTTATCATTTTTTAGCCTGGAAATATTAGTCTTGTCTATTTGCTATTCTTTTATGTTTATAGTTGTTGATAACATTCTAGATGCAATTTATTTGGATGTAATTATTATTATTTTCCCTTCTTATGCCGTACTATTACCTGTACAAAAGAGCACAGTATACCAAGACAAATTTCTTGTATGTTCAAGCAAACCTGGCGATGGGCATGAAAAAAATCCCAATGACTCAATTTTTAAAATTTGTATTTATTTACTAAAATTCAGCCCTGAGAAAACAATTTTTCATTTAATGTGAAATAAAAAAAGTTTGATCACTTAAGAAACACTACAAAGGGAAGATAACTTTTACTGCTGAGTGGTTCATCTGAAATACACTATCTGCTCTTTGCTGTTTTACATCAATATGTCGTGTTGTGGCGCCCCCTGATGGTCTGGTGCTACATTACCATTAAAAAACCCACAACACTCAATTTAACACTGTTGACCTTTTTCTTTCTTTTCTTTTAAAGTGAGATTTATTTCATCAGCAGTCCTGAAATGCAGACTCTTTATTCTGGTGCATCACAGAATCACTTCACACATTTTAATCAAACACTTTTTATTGTTCTTTTATTTTTGGGAATGAGTCCGATCATTATTGGTAAATAGTGTTATTCTTATTCTTTGAAAATAGTGCAAGTATCTATATATATTTTTCTAAATTACTAGTTTGTAATAACTATCTAAAGTCTTTATTATTATAGTAGCAAAGATAATACTAGTGGTAGTAATAACAATAATAATAATAATAATAATAATAATAATAATAATAGTGACTATTATTGCTGTTGTTGTTGTTATTATAATTATTATTATTCTGGTGATTATTATGATTATTATTATCATTAAAATTATTATATCTATAGCTAATTTTTTTTGCTTTTTTAAAAAAATCTTATTTGCTTTTTCTTTTTCTTTTTATTCTACTTTATTCTGTTTTGTTATTTTATTTTATTGTTGCATCTTTTGCACTTGGAATGTTTGTGAGCTGTTGTGACATGGAAATTTCCTCCATGGGGGAATCAATGAAGATTATTCTATTTTATTCTATTCTATTCTTAACCTAAAAGTGACTTTTAGGTTTAGAATATTTTGTCAAATCAATAACAAACGTTTGACTCACAAACACAAGCAACATAATCATAAAATTAGAGATCACAAGATGGTTTTGTGGAAACGAAATGTTCAAAATTTCAACATGGCATGGTTTTATGGTTGTTCTTGTTTCCTCCAAATCCCGAAAAAAATGTTTTACCAGTATTTGAAGAGGATGTCAATACACCACGTCTGAATTAATATTAAAGCAACGGAGCGAGCTACAGAACCACGGAATCATGAAACAATACTATTAAACATATATAATTCAGTTGTAGATTGTTCATCATAATGTCCAAAATGCAAATACTACTGTAAAAAGTGAAAAACATGTTTCCGCCCGGTTTCGAACCGGGGACCTTTCGCGTGTTAGGCGAACGTGATAACCACTACACTACGGAAACTGACGCACTACGCAGTGACGTCACACGTATTTATTCACGTACCATGACCTAACACGTAACATTCAACACGAATTTTCTGAATCAAGAGGAGCTTAAAAAGCTATCGCAGTAATAGCTGTTCCGAAATTTTAACGTTTTGGAAACATTAAATCCAGTTTTAAGATTAAAAACGGCAACTTTTTCATCGAAAAGGGAGAACAGCGCCACCAAAATCCCGCTAGTGGCCAAAAATATATGACATCCGTGGTGATAAGAAGAACTACCATAGAGAATGAATGGGAAAAGTTAAGAGAGGTCAGTTTACTATTAGAGATGGAGAATCGATTCCCAGAGGAATAATTTCATTAACCAACCCTAAAAAGTGAGTTATAAAGAGGTCCCACATATTTAGAAAATGTTTCCTTATTACGACAAATTAAAATCAGGAGAAAATTGTTGCACCTTAATATGGTAATATGGCCCTAAAAATGACATGGTTATAAATAAATTATTATATTATTATAAAAAAATCTACAAATTAATAAACATAGTGAAATGTAAACATTCTATGTTATAATCACCTTTTTCTGTATGAATTTATCAATCGATTTCCTTGATTATGCATGCATTCTTAATTATATTAATTCATTCAATTTTAATATACGTATTTATGCAACTTCCACTTATATTCTGTGTCAATTTTGTCAGAACAGCTGTGTCTCAAACATCATGTTCCCCTGCATGTACTCATGCATGAACTGCTACCTGTCTAAACTCACCTGTACCGTCCCTCTTCATGCCTGACTATGAAAACATAATTTTAATGACCACTGTAAAGGTCAAAATGTGATTTAATCTGAACTTACCTGTCAGTGTTTGTGCATGTTTGGTGTAACAAACACAGCTGATAGAACAAAATGAAGCTGCTGCTGACTTTCTTGCTTTCTCGGAGTTTAACTCTTTGTTAATTCTTGTCTTCTCAATGTGCTTAATATTACTATTTGAGCCAAAATATATTTTCACTCGGTAATGAGGAAATGGATAAATAGATGTGGTAATAAAAACACAAGATAAAGGCATTTAATTATTTGTTTATTACTTTCCACGTTTGTGTGATGTCTGCTCAGTTGTAATGATATCACCAGAGTGTATGTGTGTGTTCGAGTGTGCATGTGCATGTATGCGTGTCTGTCTTGTTGTCCTCAGAGCTTATGAGTGCATGTGTGTTACTGTAATCTCCAATTGGCCCAGCTACTTCAGCAGTATGATCCCTGCAAACTCTACCAGTCTCAGTGTATATGGTGTTCAATAACTGTATTGACGAGGGAGCTGATGTGACACAATTCATTGATTTTAATAGAAATACAAGCTGTCACCAGTATACTCCTGAGCAATTAAGATGCTTTAAAGATAAAAACAAATATTCACTCCTGCATTTGAACATTAGGAGCTTAAGTAAACATCATGATGACCTTGTTACTCTGCTCACTGACACAGGTTGCAACTTTGATGTGATTGGCTGTAGTGAAACACGGCTTCATGATGGGGTATATACAGATATCCTAAACCTTGACGCTACAAGCTGTTCACCAAGAACAGGTCTGGTAGATCTGGTGGTGGTATATGCCTGTATGTTTCCACCACAAATGAAGTGAGTGTTTGTGATGACACTGTCATCGAAGATAATCACACTGACTCTCTTTTTGTTGAGATCAGTGTCAAGAACGGTAAAAACCTGATTGTTGTAGTGATATATCGACCCCCAGACGCTGATCTAGGAGTCTTTATGACCAAATTAGAGGAGATTTTGTTTTTCATAGAAAACCGTCTGTATTTGTGTTGTTATTTTACCTGTGTGCTCCTACTTTATTTGTGGGAAAACAGGCCCCCTGTTACAAGCTTTAAATAGCTTCTTTGGGGTCACCCTTTCCACACATCCACTGTGACATCTATTGTACATATGTATATGTATATGTATATGTATATGTATGTGTTTCAGTGTTAGCCAAGGTTGTTGTGTGTGAATAAACTAAACTAAACTAAACTTTATTAATGGAGTTTTTTTTAATTATCATTATTCACACATTTGTGTCTGCATTAGCTTATTTACTTATCTTTTTATTTATTTTAAATCATGTCATTTTTTTGTCCAACATACAAACTGTGTAAAACGATCAAACAAACAAACAAAAAAATCATAAAGTTGTTTCCGCCCGGTTTCGAACCGGGGACCTTTCGCGTGTGAGGCGAACGTGATAACCACTACACTACGGAAACTGATGAACGTAACGTCATGACGTCACACGCTATAATTTCAAATAAATCGTTGGAAACTAAGGCATTAGGGTCCTGTTTTACAAAGTAAGAGGTCAAGGTGGTGTAAGTCACAGTTGTTGTGAAAACTGGATTTTAATATCACATAATTCAAGCTGCTCTGACACAGAACAATTCTAACTTTACCACCAAAGCGGAGAAACAGCGCCGCCAACATCCCCTAGTGGCCAAAAATATATGACACCCGCAGTGATGAGAAGAACTACCATAGAGAATGAATGGGAAAAGTTAAGAGAGCTGTTCAATGACTGTGGATGTAGGGGTGCTGACTAAATATAATTCAGAAACAAAGTTAATCATAAAATAATATATTATGGGATTCAGGTTTCGGGAATAAAAAAAAAAATACTAAACCTGCAAAACTAGAGACATTAATAAAATAAATTAGTTTCAGGGACTTGTTTAATATCATGCTTTAGTTAATCTAATGGGACTTTTTTTTTTTTTTTTTACAACAATATAAGTGAACTTGTACGATCTAAACAGATAAAATTAATAAGAAAATGTGCCTTCAGGATGGTCTGATGAGCTTGTTAAGACTTTTGGATTTTTTAATAAATATAAAAATAAAAACATTACTCTGTCCAACTTTTTAGGTTAATACTCACAGGATAAGAATGTAATCCTGTAAAATATTAACCATAACCGTGACCCTTTTCATAGCATTCGTTTTGGTCAGCATGTGTAGTTGAAGCAGGACTCACCTGTTGTTGTTAGTTGTTCAATTTCCAGTTACACCTGCGGGAGGAGCACGTGGTCCACAGGTGTCCACAGGTGTCCACAGGTGTCCACAGGTGTCTAACTGTTGTTAAAAGTCAATATAATCCGTTGACTGTGTGTATTTAATGCATAAATGTGTGTTGATGTAAGTGTTCACCACTTATTTAAGCGGTGGTTGCATGTGCATGAGTAGTGTGGGTTTAAAAGTGCGCTAAGGACTCTGGGTAATGTAGTCTCTTGTAGTCTAAAAGTGCATGATGTGTGTCTTATTTAACACATTAAAGTATAGATTAATGACAGAGTTTTGTATCATGCTTCTTTTTGTGATTTAAGGAGTGTTAAACTCATTTGTTATTTTCTGTTTTTCAGGTTCATACTGAGGTTTTTTTTTAGCCCACATTGAGTGAAAATTTTGAGATAAAAAGTTTAAATTATGACACAAAAAGTCGAAACTTTGAGATTAAAGAAAAGTCAGTATTATGGGGGGAGTGGTCAAAATTTTAAGGGAAATTAACTTAATAACTTAATAATACTAATACTTTAATATTATATATATATATTTACTTTACTAATACTAGTACTTTGTAATCATATTAATACTTAATACTTATTAACTTAATAAATAACTAAATTAATTATTAAGGGACTTAATATTAGCAAGAAAAATGTTCAAAAATCCCATCATCCTTTGTAAATAGTGCAAGTTTTTATATTTTTTTATAAATTGCTAATTTCTAATAACTATCTTAAGTCTTTATTATTATCGTAATAATGGTAATAGTGGTGGTAATAATAAAAATAATGACTAGTAATGCTGTTGTTGTTTTTTTATTAGTAATAAAATTGTTACTATAGCTATTTTTTTTCTTATCTGTTTTTTATTTTTATTTTTATTATATTCCATTCTTTTATTTTCTTGTTGGAATTTTTGTGAGCTGCTGTGACAGAAACTTCCCCCATGTAGGATCAATAAAAGATTATTCTATTTCATTCCACTCTAAATCCAGTTTTTACTTCTTTTATTTTTTTAATTGTCAGAAATGGGCTTCTGTTCTTTTATGCTAAAAAAAATACTCAGCTTTGGAAAATAATTGTCCATTTTTTGTGTGAAATAAAAAAGTTAAATCACTTCAGAAAACTACAATAGGAAGATAACTTTTATTGCTGAGTGGTTCTTCTGAGATACACTATCTGCTCTTTGTTGTTTTACATTAATATGTCAAGTTGTGGCGCCCCCTGATGGTCTGGTGTCACATTACTAAAAAAAAAAAAACCCATAACAGTCAGTTTAACACTTTAACACCTTTTTTTTATTCTTCTTAAGTGAGGTTTATTTCATGAGGAGTCCTGATAAACAGGCTTTTTGTTCTGGTGCTGGAATCATCTCACACATTTTTAATAAATCCAAAACAAATGTTAAGGCGTTAAATATTTTGTCCAATCAAGGACGGACGTTTGACTCATAAACACAAACAACATCAAAATAAAATAAGAAGTCACAAGATGGTTTTTATGGAAGAGGAATGTGCAAAATACCAAATTGGAATGGTTTTAAATGAACATCTAAAAGAGAGATAATCTCATACACAGTGTGTGTGTGTGTGTGTGTGTGTGTGTGTGTGTGTGTGTGTGTGTGTGTGAACATTTGACAGTCAGCCCCTCTTTGTGCGTCGATTTCATCTTCATAGAAATTCATTACAGGGGCAGAAAACTCTTTTATCAAACTAGAAAAGAGAATAATCTCAGTGGACTTCAGTTTCTTCATCCAGTTCAAAAGTTCACCTCAGGAAACTTTCTTCACGTTTTCATCCCCGACTTCCTGTGCGGACAGGAAGTTCATGATGAGGTTTGCGGCTTTTCTGGGACGCTCCAACGCCACAGAGTGACCGCAGTTTTCCAGCACGTCCACCTGGCAGTTTGGCAGCGCCGCCTCCAGCACCGACGCCCCGGACGAGTGAACCACCTAAACAAGCAGAGACGGGTTTGTTTCTCATCTGATTATAAAATCAATTCTCTTTTAAAAACAGGTACAAGAAACACTCAAGTTTTTGCTGGAGGAACTGTGGTGAACATGTAGCCAATCACATTCACATATTTTGGTTGTGTCCAAAGTTAAAGGTGTTTTTGCTGCCCTGAAGGAGGTTTTCAAAAAGAGAAAATCCCAAGAGACTTTGCATTGGCAGTACTGGGAGTAATACCTGAGGGTTTGAGGGGAAGGGCAGATAGATTCCTTTTGAATATATTACTAACTGCAGCCTTAAAGTGTGTAACCATCAGATGGATGACACCAGAACCTCCCTCATATAACACATGGATCCAAAAGATTTGGGACATTCATCAAATGGAACAGATCACTTTTTCGTTACGGCTTCAGAGAGCAACTTTTACTAAAAGATGGAAACCTATAATTCCTCGTTAAAGATACATGCAATAATTTCCCTGCTCTGTATGCAAAATATCATCCTGGTTCTGACACTGATATGGGCTTGTGATGTTATAATTCCGAGGGGACATTATTTTTATTTTTATGTGACTGGTATTATTTTTTGTCTTTTTGTTTAACCATCATACTGTGCATTTGGGGATATGTGACATATGCAAGTACAGCTAGAAAATGGAAAAGAAACTCATTGAATTGTATTGAAATGTATAGACAATGTTTTGTACTGATAAAGAAAAAATGAATAAAAACTAAGTTAAAAAAAAAAAAAAAAAACAGGTAAGAGAAACAGATTTATTTCTAATTTTCAGAAACATAACCGCTGTTCTTACCTGGTCTTCTTTCCCCCAGATGACCTGCACAGGTGTTTTGATCAGATGCAGATTTTCCTGCAGAGAGTGACGAGATTTCTCCCCGACGATCTCCATGAACACTGATAAAATCACACACACACACAAACACAAAGTTCACTGAGTGTATTTGCAAGTTCCAGAAAGTTATTCATAGTTTTTCACCAGAAAGGAATCTGTTCACTTCATTTTTTCCATATTCTGAGTGTAAATTCAGGGCGATGTGAAATTTAAATCCCAACAGGAACTTTGAAAATTTGACATAAATTTCTGAATTTTGACAGTTTTTGGCTGTAAGAGCCTGTAACAAAGACCTGAAATACAAAACCAAAAAAAGAAGTGAGAGTAATGAAGCAGAAATCCTCTTCACAGCTGCTTCAAAAGAGCGATCGACACTAAAGAGGTTAAAGAAAGAGACGGAAACGTGTGAAGATGCTGGGAGATGAGACCATTTACCTTCTTTATAGAAACCATTGTTTGGGATCCTGTTGTCAAGGAGACCTCTCAGGACCTGAAAACACACGAACAGCACCTTTAAATACACGTCTTCAAATTTAAAGACTTGCAAAATAATTAGGGATTGGACCTTTTATATTTGAACCAATGCCTGGTCCTGAAGAATCGGCACCAGAACTCAAAGATACCAAATTAAGGTACTTTTGTGCATGTTTAAGTGGAAATAAATGTTAATTAGTTTAACAATAAAATCTCAATATTGAATATCAAACCGTTTGTACTTCAACATCACAGTTGTTTTCTAAATTTCTTCAACATAAAAATCCTCGACTAAAATAAACTACAACTTTATAAATTAACAACAACTCAGCTCACCTCTTCTTCAGCCTCTAAACCCTTGTTGTGTAAACGGCTTCTACAGTTATATCCCCACCTACAGACCTGAGATTTGTGCGACAGCAGTGATTCCCAACCTGTGGTCCGTGGCCCCCTGGTGGGCCGCGAAGATATTGCGAGTGGGCCGCCAATTCATTTTCAAAATAGTCTGAGTTTTAATGAAGGGTAATTATATAAAGATACAAATCTACAGAATAATGTTTAAATATTAAAACTTAGTTACATTTGTAAGAATATTCAACATGTTCAAACGTTTGTATATAAGAAAAGTCCTTGAAGAGGGCAAGTTAAAGCCCAACATGTAACATGACCCCAAATTTAACAAAGCCCTGAAATTTGATTAAACAAATGTTGTATATCCCAAGACTATAATCACTGACCCAACATTTAACAAGTTTTTATATCGTGGGCAAATGACTATCACCTTCTGAGCTCAGCATCTGTGACATCATTGACCAGTTATCACATTTCGGGTTTTATTACATTTTTTTTCTTACTTTTCGGGTCTTTGTTACAAATCAAGCGCTAACAAGGCGCTATACAGCCGCCATAATTATGTGGTCAGAGGTGGGCCGCGAAAAATTTTTGAGACTTAAAAGTGGGCCCTGAATTGGAAAAGGTTGGGAACCACTGTGCTACAGCCTTTTAAGTCCCTCAGCGTTTCCGTGTAAACACTGATTTTTTTTCAGAGCGTTTTATTGTGCTTTGCGTGAAACATGGAAATGTGGTTTTTAAATTCAAGTTTGGTCCCAGAAGCATGTGAAGCTGCTTTTTTTTAAACGTATATTACAAACTCTGAAGGGTCTGAGCCTCCTGACAGTGAGATCCTAAAGCCGCCCCTGCTTTAAAACACAAACACAGACTGAGACCATTTCCCAAACCACATGTTTTTTTCATTTTGTGTTTCTCTCCCCTCCCTCTCGTGTTCCTCCTCACCTGTCGGGGGAGTTTGATGGGGGAGTAGCAGCAGAGCCTCAGCATGTCCTCCAGCTCCTGGGGGGTGGAGGGGATGAGGGGGATGGACTCTTCCTGACTCTGACTCTTCTCCAGCTCCCTCAGTCGGCTGATGAACGGAGTCTCTGTGGGATAAACCAAACCTGCACCGCACAGACGGGTGGAGGGAGAGGGAGGGGGGGGGGGTGTTATCCATCAGGCAGCCTCAGGTTTCAGAGCTCACACAGGTGATCAGGTGTCTGAGTTTACCTGCAGGGCAGACTAAGGTGACGCTGCACAGGTGAGCGGGGTGATGAGCGGCGTAGACTCCGGCCACGTTTCCTCCCATCGACGTCCCGACCAGATGAAACGGTCTTTGATCGAGACCGATACTTTTCACAAACTGACAAAAGAGACGACACAAACAGAGCAAGTTAAATTTGAAGATGGCAAACTAAAAGCAAGAGAAAAAGGAAAGAAAACAGTAAAAATACAATAAGTGATAATTAAAATAAAAAAAGAAAAATCATAAAAACTAAACAAAACAGTTCCCTAAATCTACATTTTCTTCTTTCTTTTAGTTTGAATGCTTAAAAGGGAGCAGGAAGAAGTTCACACCTATTTAATTTTACCCTTGTTAAATTTTTCTTACTCTTATTTGAAATCATTGCACAAAGTTAACCAATATTTAGCAACATACTGAATAAACAATAGATCATAAATACAAGAAAAAAAACCATCTTCATGCATACCTTATTTACATTTTTATTTTTTCATAAGTATAATTCTTGAAAATTATTTCTTTATGTCTTTTTTTAAAGATTTTTACTCGAACTTTGTTTTCATTCAGGACTCAGTCTATTCCACAATTCAACTCCCTTTACCATGACAGAAACTTTTTATTGTTGTGCACACACTTCTCACCTTTTCTCCTTAAGTTATAACCCCCCTCGCTTACTGAATATTTTTTGATAACAAGTTATTTCTTGCTTTGTATAATAGTTGAGCTGTTTTATGTCCCACAAAGTCAAAAGTCAAAAAAATTTCAAGTTTTGGATCTAAAAAAATATATATATTTATGAGTCACTGAGAATGAGCGTAATAGATGATTCTGAAAGTTCTTTTCTGTAGAATAAAATGGTTTAATAATTAAATAAAATGGTAAAAGTTATTTCTGGTTTAGATCATGTTTAGTTTTTACCATTTTCATTTCCTCTTTCATTGTTTACAGTCTCCATCTGTATCCAAACTTTAATGTGAGTTTCATAGTTTCCAAACATCATGATTTTTGTTTTGTTCAGATTTAGAGTTTGTTTGTTTTTTGTCAAACCATATTTTTGTTGTGTGTTTATCTAACACACTTTCTCTCTCTGTTCCTGACCTGGTGTATTCGCTCCACCTGGCCCACGATGCTGTAGTCTTCAGCTCCGGTCCGAGTCGTCCCCTCGTGACCCGGCATGTCCACACTCACCACGTGCTGATCTTTGGGGAAATGCTGGAGGAGAAAACAAACACACACACAGAAAACAAAGGTGAACAACTACCTACGACTACCACCACGAGTCTCGAGTCCTGAAACAAAAACCTGGTGACTGACAAGAGCCAGAAGATCACTGAGGTCACTAACAACGCTTCATGAACGTCCAAACCCAGTTTTATCATGATCTAAGCTTTGCTAAACTGCCCTCAAACCAAACCTAAAACCACCAAAAAGAGGAAGAGAGTGAGGCAAGAAATTAGAATAATTTTCACCAGAACTAAAGCTCAGACCAGGCTTTATGCTCTGACTCCTGAGAGGAGAAAACAAAGAGAAAAGAAGGAAGAGGTGTGTGGAGATGCTTCCTGTTATTCTGGTCCTGACGTCGACAACCTCAACAGAACAAACCCTCAGTTTCTGTCTCTGCTGCCAAATCAGAGCTAAACCACAAAAACAAAAAAAAAAAAAAAAAAAAAAATTAACAGGGGTGGCTTGACTGGGGGGGCACAGGGTGGCCGCTGCCCCCCCCCCTGAAATAAAACCTTGCCACCTCTGTTATAAAGATTTAATTCAAAGAAAAGTTAAACCTCAGTGGACAAATCTATGAATCACCAACTGTAATGAATGAGATGACGCGACATTATACAACATAGTAACAAAGTTAGACTTAGTGAAAAATCATAAACTATTTGTCAGGAAATAGAAGAACCATGAAGGTCTTAAGTTATGTTGTGAGACTGAGTTTAAGATAATAGAAATTCACTGACTATGAAATAAACCAAAATTATGAAAAATGTCGAAGTCGAAAGTCGAAATTTTGAGCTAAAAAAAGACTTAAATTAACCCCTCAGTTTCCAGGGCCCGCCGGCGGGCCCATTGCCATTCCTCTGACAGTGTTTTCGCTGTATTTATCCTCATGTGAACTTTAAAAACATGACATTTTCTGAAACTAGAGACTTTAATCTTTCAAATGAGGTGTCACTGCTGAACTGTGACCTGGTTCTTCAGTTATAAGCTTTATGGTATATAGTCCAGAATTGGGTGGGAACTAAGGGGTTAAAAGTCAAAATTTTGAGATGAAAAAGTCAAAAGTCAATGATTTGAGATAAACAATCAAAATTATGAGTTGAAAGTTGAAATTTTTCTTTTTTATCTCAATATCTTTAACTTTTTAATGTGCAAAACATTGAGAAATGTTAAAAAAAACAAAACAGTTTTTTATTTTGATATTTTTAACTGTCAGAAATTGACTTAAAAACATTATTTCTGTTACCATTATTCAAAAGTTTCTCTTCAAATGTTTGGGTTATGAAGCTACTTTGTGGTTGTTGGTAGAGGGTCATCTTTTTGGGTTTTCAGAATAAAAGCACCCTTATATTAAATCAATCCAGAAGAGTTTAAGAAGAGTCAAATCATTGGATGGTTGGTGACCGTTGTCATCCAGGTTAAAAAGTGGGAGACTCTTGCCTGAATTGGAAGTTTTTTTTGTGGTATAAGTCTCCCAGAATGCAATGCACAGAGGAAAATAAAGCAGATGTGACCTTAAAAAAAAAGTTAAAGCTCATCTGTTTGTCTGTGAAAGGATGATAGTTGTGTGCATATGATGAAAATATCGTCTGCATGTCTTACGTAGATGACGGGCAGCCACATGTCTTTCGTGGCCGAGAAGCCGTGCAGCAGCAGCACGGACGGCGTGGCGCCCCCTGGTTTCCCACGGCTGGAGTAACAGAAGCGATAACTCCCGCTGTGAGAGTATCGGACCACCAGGCCGAGTCTGCGGCGCCAATACCTGCAGAAGACGACGGCAGAGAGTCAGGGGTAAAATAAACCTTCATCAAACGTTTATAAAATCTTCCATCAGTGTTGACGTGTTTACAACACTGACATGAATCACAGGGAGCTGCTCCACTAACACAGCAGCTAAATTTAACCCCAGAGCAGAAACTTCTGAACAAAACTCAAAGACCCGTGTAAAAAGCGGCTTTTTGGACTCACAGAGTAGCAGCTGTGCCGCCATAAACCGCTTATGTGAGTCCTTCACGGACACAAAGTTCCTCTTTTATCAGGCCAAATTTTGACATTTACACAGTTTGGAAATTTGGGCTTTTTTCACGCACACAGCTGTGGACAAATACCCCATTATACCACTCTGACTCAGCATTATGCATCTGTGTGTGTGTATGTGTGTGTGTGTGTGTGTAACAGCGATCATAATCCACAAAGTAGCCAACATGCAGGTTTTCTTTTACAGCTCAGGCAAAGTCCACTGGGCAAAGTCACGCTAACAGTCCTGCTCCTTCAAAATAAAAGCCCTCAGCTGAACAGAAACATGTTTCTATTACACAGTCATGATAAGTTAGAGGATTTTAGATGGACTGTATGTTATTTAAAGTAAAAGATTTGTGCTCACACTGCAAAAACAGAAATCTAAGCAAGTCATTCTTTCTTATTTGTAGTAAAAGTTGTCTTATTGTTCTTAATTTGAGCCACATTCACTAGACCAGGTCATAAAAATGTCTTATTTCAAGTTTTTTATGACAAAAATGAGGTGTAAATTGCTTGTAACAAGTCAAAAAAAACAGCCAATGGGATAAGACGAATTCACCCGGGAAGTTTCTTGAAATTAGAAAGATGTCTTAAAACAAGAATCTTTTATCTTATCCCATTGGCAGATTTTTTTTTACTTGTTACAAGCAATTTACACCTCATTTTTGTCTTTAAAAAACTTGAAATTAGACATTTTTATGACCTTGTCTAGTAAATGTGGCTCAAATCAAGAATAGTAAGACAAATTTGACTAAAAATGAGACATAATGACTTACTTAGATTTCAGTTTTTGCAGTGCATAAGTTACATCCCCCGGTAGAATTTATCATTTCTTGGCCATTTTTCAGAAAAAAAGAATGATAATGCAAAAATGTTTCTGTCACTCATGGTTAGTGGTTGGGTGAAGACATCAAAAGTTTTCATCCTCTGGTGATTTTGTCCTGATAACATGAACACAAGTCGACACAAATGTGTTTGAATGTCTCCTAAAGGTAACCATGGTAACCATCCTCACCTGTGATCTATTAGCTTTAATCAGTGTGTGTGTATAAAAGCTCAGTGAGTTTCTGAGCTCCTGACAGACACTTGCATCTTTCATCCAGTGCTGCACTGACATTTCTGGATTCTGAGTCATGAGGAAAGAAAAAGAATTTTCAAAGAAAAACTCACAAATAACTTCAGCTGAAATACAGGACTCTCTGAAAGAATGTGGTGTGGATGTTTCAAGATGCACAATAAGGAGGCACTTGAGGAAAAATGGGCTGCGTAGTCAAGTGGCCAGAAGAAAGACATTTCTATACAAGTGCCACAAAGTTTCTCACTCACAATACGCCAAACAGCACAGAGACAAGCCTCAAAACTTCTGGAACAAAGTCATTTGGAGTGATGAGAGCAAAAGTGAACTTTTTGTCCACAACCATAAACATTGTTCCATTTGGAGAGGAGTCAACAAGGCCTATGATGAAAGGTCCACCATTCCTACTGTGAAACACGGAGGTGGATCACTGATGTTTTGGGGATGTGTGAGCTACAAAGGCTCAGGAAACTTGGTCCAAACTGATGAATGAAGGATGAATGCAGCATGTTATCAGANTCAGCCCAGAAGCTGCACATGAGACGTACTTGGACGTTCACACATGACAATGATCCAAAACACAAGGACAAGTGGACCTGCCATTGGCTACAGCAGAATAAAGTGAAGGTTCTGGAGTGGCCATCTCAGTCTCCTGACCTCAATATCATTGAGCCACTCTGGGGAGATCTCAAACCTGCAGTTCATGCAAGACAGAGCAAGAATTTACAGGAACTGGAGGCTTTTTGCCAAGAAGAATGGTCAGTTTTACCATCTGAGAAAATAAAGACCCTCATCCACAACGAGCACAAAAGACTCAGAGAATAAATTCTCTCGTCATGTTTCTGATGATTCACTGAAAGTTCAAGAGGTGCGTTTGTTTTTATTACCAGTTGTAGATTCTTAATAGCACTCCGGGCCAAAACAGGAAGGAGGTGATGAAGGCGAGGACGGGGACGACCAAGACACCTCCTGACAACACGACCAGCTCCATCGCTGCTTTCTCCTTTAAAAGAATAAATTTTCACTTCATTTATGCAGAGTTTACTCAGGTTTGAGGAGATAAAGTTTAACTTCACTGTGACCTCTGACAGACTGAACAACCCTCAAGAAAAACTTCAACAATTTTTTTTTCAAATTTGTAAACTTGTTCATAGTCTCTGTATTTCTATTTGCTTCTTTAACCTTTTTGTTTGTTTTATTTTCAATTATTTTGTTTTTTATTCAAACATTTTTGCTACTTTCTGGCAATTTTCTAAGTTTTCTTCCAACTTTTTTGCCAATTCTACAGCTTAATGACCATTTTATTTAGAACCTAAACTTATTTTAATTGCTACTTCTAGACATTTTTTTGTAACTATTGACTCTTCTTTACTTTTTTCCCAATTTTTTCCCAATTATCTTGCCAATTTTTGTCACTTTATGTCAATTTTAATCACTTTTCACTCCCTTTTTGCCAAGTTGGACAAGTTTTTGCTACTTTCTGAATATTTTCCAAGGATTTTACCAATTTTCATCCATTGTCACTGATTTTTGACTGTTTTTTCAACCTTACATTTATTTCTATTGCTACTACTTGACATTATTGCCACTTTTCACTGTTATCATCTTTTTCCACAATTTTTTTCCAACCTTCTGACAATTTTCCAAGTTTTTTCAATTATCTCATCGATTTTTTGTAGCTTTATGTCCATTTATAATCTCTTTTCACTCTTTTTTTCGCCACTTTTGGACAAGTTTTTGCAATTTCCTGACATTTTCTAACTTTTCTTCCAACATTTTTGCCAATTCTACGGCATTATGACCATTTTATTCAGTACCTAAACTTATTTTAATTGCTACTTCTTGACATTTTTGGTAACTATTGACTCTATTTCCTTTTTTTCGACAATTTCCCCATTTTCCCCAATTATCTTGCCAATTTTTGTCACTTTATGTCAATTCTAATCACTTTTCACAAGTTTTTGCTACTTTCTGGATATTTTCCAAGGATTTTTACCAATTTTCATCAATTTTCACTGCTTTTTGACTGTTTTTGCAACTTACATTTATTTTTATTGCTACTACTCGACATTTTTGCCACTTTTCACTGTTATCATCTTTCTGAAATTTTATTCCAACCTTCTGACAATTTTCCAAGTTTTTTCAATTATCTCATCGATTTTTTGTAGCTTTATGTCCATTTAAAATCTCTTTTCACTCTTTTTTTTTACCACTTTTGGACAAGTTTTTGCAATTTTCTGACATTTTCTAACTTTTCTTCCAACATTTTTGCCAATTCTACAGCTTTATGACCATTTTATTTAATACCTGAAACTTATTTTAATTGCTACTTCTTGACATTTTTGGTAACTATTGACTCTTTTTACATTTATTTTCTACCTTTTGACAGTTTCCCAATTTTTCCCAATTATCTTGCCAATTTTTGTCACTTTATGTCAATTTTAATCACTTTTCACTCCCTTTTTGACAAGTTGGACAAGATTTTGCTCCTTTCTGAAAGTTTTCCAAGGTTTTTACCAATTTTCATCCATTTTCTTTGCTTTTTGACTGTTTTTTCAACCTTACATTTTTGTCACTTTTCACTGTTATCATCTTTTTCCACAATTTTATTCCAACCTTCTGACAATTTTCCAAGTTTTTCCAATTATCTCATCGATTTTTTTTGTAGCTTTATGTCCATTTATAATCTCTTTTCACTCTTTTTTTTACCACTTTTGGACAAGTTTTTGCAATTTTCGGACAATTTTCTAACTTTTCTTCCAACATTTTCGCCAATTCTACAGCTTTATGACCATTTTATTTAATACCTGAAACTTATTTTAATTGCTACTTCTTGACATTTTTGGTAACTATTGACTCTTTTTCCTTTTTTTTCCTCGACAATTTCCCCATTTTCCCCAATCTTGCCAATTTTTGTCACTTTATGTCCATTTTAATCACTTTTCACAAGTTTTTGCTACTTTCTGAATGTTTTCCAAGATTTTTACCAATTTTCATCCATTTTCACTGCTTTTTGACCGTTTTTGCAACCATCCATTTATTATTATTGCTTTTTCTTAACATTTTTGCCATTTTTGTGATACAGATAAAAGTGATACAATACAATACGATGCAGAAATGATAGAGAACGTTTGATAAGAGAGGTTACGTTAGATTGGATTTCTTAGCTCTGTTAGTCTATAACTTTCCATGAGGGAATATTTAACTCAAAAATTTGTTTTTCTTAAATCATAATAATATTGACTGGGGGGAATTTCTCTCCACAGTTTAGCTCTGACGTAAGGGGCAGCGTAATGTGGGCATTTTTAACTCACTGTCACGCTTATAAAACGGCCGTATAACACGCTTCAGTCTCTGTCACGCTCCATCAACGGCACAAAAACTGTTTTATAACGTCCAGAATATTTTAATCTTACCTCAAACATTTTTGGGGGTGACTGGGTTTGTGTTTAAATTCTAGTGTCTGTAAGATCAGGACAAAGTTTTAAGTTAAGTTTTAAGTTAAAACTGCAACATTAAATGCTAAATAGGAAACATCATTAGTTATAAATGGAGCGAATGCGAAATATTTCTGCAGATGAAGCGTGACTGTGATATTATCCAGCAGTTTGATCACATGACTTCCTGACCCTTATGTTGTTTGTCCCTGTGGGAGATTTTGTGGGTTTTTGCTGATTTCATAACTGTCATTAAAATCTTATCATTTTCTGTTATTTGCCTGTTTTTAATATTATTATTGTGAATATTATTTCTGTTTCTACAATAAAGATGGTTGTTATTGTTTACGTACTGCATCAACCAAAACTTTCTGGCTGTTTTTAAACTAAAGTAAATGGTTTTGCAGGTTATTTTGTCTCCCTTATATAACATAATTTTCAATGGATTCAAAATCTTTATATTAATTTCACCTGTTGTGTAGTGAGGCTACACTTCCTGTCGCAGTTTTTAATCCATCAAGTGTTGATCAGAGCGACACCTGTGGTCATAACTGGTGATGTTTTACAGCGTTAAGCCTCCGTTTTCCCATAAAATATAATATTTTATTTTGTTTTAATCATATCCTTTCTCCTGTGGTTGCACATTATATTGTTTTACATCACATTAACCTTTGAAATCCAACAAATCACATCTTATCTTAACCATACAATGTTTATAGAATTGACAGCGTGGCTTCATATTTATCATATTAATCATATCACATTGTTTCAGATCCAGAATTTTAAATCATTTCCTGATGTTTGATTTCTATCATAACCTAGTGCAGGGATGTCCAAACGTTTTCCCAAAAGGGCTGTGGTGAAAACTGTGAAAATGACCAGAACATATTTACGAACAGTGAAAGTTACAAATGAGCTCTATTGGAAAACAGTTTCTTTGTAGTGGTTTCTGAAAAAAAAAAAAAAAAGGTTCAGTCAAACATGCTTGTGCTGTTATTGCAGACCTTTGAGATAAAACCAAACCTGGGAAAAATATGTAAAAAAATGTATAACAGGATCAGGATCTGGACTTTATCATGTTTGTTTATACAACAATTACAAAAACATTTCTCTCTGATCCTGCATTCTGAACCATTTTATGCTTCAACTTTTGTCTTTTTTTGACCATTTCATATCTTTAATTCAGTTTTTCAGTCCTTTCATGTGTTGTTGTTGTTGTTTTTTTTAATTCCAAACAACTCATTAAACACATTTTGCATCAAGTCAAATGCACTTTAATCTCAGCTGTAAAAGTTGTTGAGTTTTTTGCAGATTGTACAGAGCTTTAGCTTTATAAAGTTGCCTATGCACAGTCCAAATCTTTGTGAAATGTCACCAGATATATTCAGATTTATTTCAAGCACTTGGCAAAAACTGTAAATGTAAACTGTTAGAACATAATTAATTAAAGTGACAAAACTAACACATGGTAAGATGAGAGCTGGGGGCCGCTTGAAAATAGACCGCGGGCCACAATTGGCCCCCAAGCCGTAGTTTGGACACCCCTGATCTAGTGTGCCCTATTGTTTGTTTGACACATATTTTAACATTTTGCATCATGTCCCTTTGAGTTGTGTTGTTACCCATATTAATGTATGGAAACATATTGTAAACAATCATTTCACTTGGCATCATGTGGCATTTTACATGGTATCGTAACATAACATGTTACCTATTTTATAAAACACCCTAACATGTATTATATCCAATTGTCTCATACTGTAACACAGTGGTTCCCAACCTTTTCCAATTCAGGGCCCACTTTTAAGTCTCAAACATTTTTCGCGGCCCACCTCTGACCATATAATTATGGGGGCTGTATTGTGCCTTGTTAGCACTTGATTTGTGACAAAGACCTGAAATGTAAGAAAAAAAATGTAATAAAACCCGAAATGTGATAACTGGTCAATGATGTAACAGATGCTGAGCCCAGAAGGTAAAAGTCACTTGCCCACGATATAACAACTTGTTAAATGTTGGGTCAGTGATTATAGTCTTGGGATATACAACATTTGTTTAATCAAATCTCAGGGTTTTGTTAAATTTGGGGTCATGTTACATGTTGGGCTTTAACTTGCCCTCTTCAAGGACTTTTCTTATATACAAACGTTTGAACATGTTGAATATCCTTACAAATGTAACCAAGTTTTAATATTTAAACATTATTCTGTACATTTGTATCTTTATATAATTACCCTTCATTAAAATTCAGACTATTTTGAAAATGATTTGGCGGCCCACTTGCAATATCTCCGCGGGCCACCAGGGGGCCACGGACCACAGGTTGGGAATCACTGCTGTAACATATAATAACCTGTTGTATCCTGTAATAGAATATTATACTTTTACATACAGTACTGTGTAATTTTGTTCAGTTTCATACGATGTCATTGGTTCTTTATCATATCTTGTTCTATCTTATTGTATTTTATTGTAACATATTCCTGATATAGTGTAGTTTATCCATAATCTATTACATCATTTCTCTTATCATATCCTATCAGATTTTATTCTATTCTATCTTGTCATTTCCAATTCTATCACATCGTATTGTTTCTTATTCTATTGTGATAGTATTCTTTCATATCTCATCCAATCTAATCATATTCTATCCTTTTCTATTCTAATGCATCTCATTTCTACGTATTCTATCTGTATTCTAGCATTTTCTATCCTGTCTGGCTCTTTCCTTATAATATTCTATGATATTGTACTTCTTTGAATCATAGTTTCTACATTTTGTCATCTATTGTTCTGTATTATGTTGTATCTTTTTCCATTAAGTCGTAATTTATGTATTGTTTTGAATTATATCACATTATATCGTATTATTTTGTGTTCAAATATGTAAATGATTGATGCATCTTGTTGTAAATCTTCATTTCATTATTCAAAATATCTTTCTTTCCCAATTTTAAATCGTAGATTTAATAAGGAAAATATATAAAAGTGAGACAAATTCAACATCACTCCTAAGGTTGAAGTCCATTAAATATCTGATTTTTGTCTTTTTGTGATGATAAAAACTCAGATTTCTTACACTGACCCTCAAAAACAATAAAAATCATTTCTCTATAGTAAAAAGTTTTTCTGCTGTTTTGTTTTGTTTTGTTGTGTCAGATCCATCAGAGTTAAATTTAATTCAGCTTCATTATTTACTAAAACTCCTGACAGGAGCTTTAAACTGAAGAAAGTTTAAAAAAAAAGAAAGAAAAGTTTCATCATGACAACACACTTTCTGTGACTAACTGTTACATAAAAGTGTTATCAGTGTTATCACCGTCAGAAGTGTGTGAAAGGTGCAGGAAACTCTCAGTGAGATATAAACATTTAAAAAAACATGAAAGTTCAGATCATTCAGGCTGAAGAAGCTGCAGAAAAATAAGAATTAACTCTGAAAAAACACGTGTTTCCTGATCATTGATCTCTAAAAACCTGCAGGAGGAAGAAACACCTTCATGAACAGAGGAAACAGGACACTGAAGGTAACACGACACACACATATACATATACACACACATATACATATACACACACACACACACACACACACACACACAGGTGTTAGAGTCAGATTTTACCTGAGTTGTGACAGAATCAGAGGAAACAGAGAGAAACATACCTGCTCAAACCTCCTTCGATCTGTCAAATGAAGCTTCCTCCTCCTTCTTCTCCTCTTTCACCCAAATTACACAACAGCCTTTCATCCTCTCTTAAAGCGACAGTACACTCACATGAGCTTGCTGCTGCTGCGTTCAGGGACCCTCGGATTTTACAAAACTTACATCCTTTTTAGAGTAACACCACACGAGGGCGCCACTGCCTCAGTTTACAACTGCACCTTCTTTCAAGGAGCCTGAATGTTCTGGAAACATCTTCACCTGGCTGTCACCTTTCTACGGAAGCCTGTTTGTGCCAGGAAATAAAAAAAAAAACAAATTAGTAATTGTTTAGTACTAAAGTATTATTGTTCTCAATATTTTCTAATGTCATCTCATAACTATTACGGAGTATTTAATACCAATGAACTCGCACTTCATATTTATAACTCAGTTTAGGTAATTGTTATGAGGGTCAATGACCTGACGTCCCTTTTTTGTGTCCGAGTGCAATATTTCCTTCCATCATGAATTGAGTATTTCATCACATGTATTTCTTTATTCTATGAAACCTGTGTTATTTGAACACATCTTTAAACTATTAAAATATAACATGTTTTTTTGTGTTTTGGTTCCTCAAACCCCCAAAATGTCAGGTGGTGCAACCGTCCTGACAAGTATCCACAGTAATTAAACTCTAAAAATTGAATGTCAGTTATTGTAAATGGAAATTAAAAATACAGTGGCATTATTTTATGCTTGAACCTTTTTAAATAAAACATTCTTTGCAAATAAAAAGAATTTTAAAGCTGTTGAGAAAT
>RPOG01000488.1:97420-164956 GCA_008086565.1 Thalassoma bifasciatum | reverse complement strand
GAAATGTTATTTTAACATCAAATTATTTATCTTATTCACAAATAAAAGAAATGAAACACACAAAATGAAAATGTATGAGTCACTACAGACACTTGAGAGATACTTGCCAATAATTTCACACAGAAAAAATAACAGGAACATATAAATATATTTTCATATATTTGGTTGCGCCACCTGACATTTTTGGGTGCTCAAATTAAAAATACTAAAAAATAATGAACCTAAAAACTTTGAAATGTTAGTCAACTACTGAAATCTGTTAGAAAACATAATTCTTCTCTCAGAAATATGTTTTTATACATTTTCAAAGAACTTTTTAAAAATCGGTTTTTAGACCCTCTTTTTGTCATTGATCAACAACTAATTATCTCATACAAATGAACCCTTTCATAGTTAAACGTATCATAAAAAGACTTGATAAATAGTTGCTATAAAACCTGTTAAATATATTTTTAAAATATATTCTACCACTTTGAGGATTGTCATATCACTACAGTCAGCTGAAGTTTTATTTTGGCTCTTTTGAAAATGTCTGCTCTCATAAAATCATCCACTCACATATTTTCAGGAAAATCATTGTTTTATTGTCAAGAAGTTGCAGCAAGAATAACATCAAAATAGTTGCATTTTCTTTTAAATAAGTGTTTCCTGCATGAAATAAATGCATATTCACAAAAACTTAAATAAAACTTTAATATAATGGATAAAGTAGTCAAATGTGATACAAGAAATACATCATGAATGAAAAGATAACGCAATATTTTTTTTTGTGGATTCTGTTATCATTCATTTTGACTCAGTTTGTCAAATTTATCTCATACTATACTGAGAAACTAATTATACTGTAGTATCAAATAACTGTCAATTCATATCCCATATTTATGTTGTAGTATGTCATAAATGTGACTTAGTGTCATTTAATTTCAACAATCTACCACAAATTCGGTTTAATTTCTCACAACTATGACACTTCCTGTAAGTTTTACTTGTTTCCATAAATATGATTGAGTATCTTACCACTTAATTTGTCATAATTACGACCAATAATCTCACAGCTGCAAGTTTGTATCTCAGAACACTGCAAAAACTTAAATACAAGCAAGTCATTATGTCTTATTTTTAGTAAAATTTGTCTTACTATTCTTGATTTGAGGAACATTTACTAGACAAGGTCATAAAAATGTCTCATTTCAAGTTTTTTAAAGACAAAAATGAGGCATCAATTGCTTGTAACAAGTAAAAAAAATCTACCAATGGGATAAGATAAAAGATTCTTGTTTTAAAACATCTTTCTAATTTCAAGAAACTTCCCGGGCGAATTCGTCTTATCCCATTGGCAGATTTTTTTGACTTGTTACAAGCAATTTACACCTCATTTTTGTCTTAGAAAAACTTGTAATAAGACATTTTTATGACCTGGTCTGGTGAATGTGGCTCAAATTAAGAAGAATAAGACAAATTTTACTACAAATAAGACAAAATGACTTGCTTAGATTTCAGTTTTTGCAGTGAAGTATGAAGCAGAATCTCACAATTCTGACATATTATCACTTTCAATTGTGTTTCCTATATCTTTGTGCAAGTATCTCAAAATTCTGACAGTGTATCTCATAATTGTCTTCTCACCTTTGATCATCTTTATTTTAGGACAGAAGGAACTGAAGAAACTAGGAGCTACACTGCAAAAACAGAACTCTAATCAAGTCATTGTGTCTTATTTGTGGTAAAAATTGTCTTTTTGTTCTTACTTTGAGCCACATTCACAAGACCAGGTCATAAAAATGTCTTATTTCTAGTTTTTCTAAGACAAAAATGAGGTGTAAGTTGCTTGTAACAAGTCAAAAAAATCTGCCAATGGGATAAGACGAATTCACCCGGGAAGTTTCTTGAAATTAGAAAGATGTTTTAAAACAAGAATCTTTTATCTTATCCCATTGGCAGATTTTTTTTTTACTTGTTACAAGCAATTGATGCCTCATTTTTGTCTTTAAAAAACTTGAAATGAGACATTTTTATGACCTTGTTTAGTAAATGTGGCTCAAATCAAGAATAGTAAGACACATTTTACTAAAAAATGAGACATAATGACTTGCTTAGATTTCTGTTTTTTCAGTGTTTTTGATAACAAAAGAGCAAAATACTCTTAATAACAAATAGTTGAATTGACTAGACAAAGAAGTTGTGAGATAGCAGAAGGTTTAGTCCTCCTTAATTGTAATTTGGTGGTAAATGAATAAAGACTGACTGATTAATTGATTAATTGTTTGATATAAAAAAGCCTCATTTTGTCAGAAAACCCTTTGCACAATGGAAATATGAGCACACATCAAAAACCGTTCACACACACATATTGAAATATTAAAGTAATGATAATAATAATAATAAATTTTATTTAAGGGCGCCTTTCATGGCACTCAAGGTCACCTGACAAGAATAAAAGAGCGTTAAAAGAGGAAAGTATTTGTTGCAGTGAAATGTTTTTGGGATCCACGCTCAGAGAACAGAAACTTAATCCAGATTTCAGTCTGATGAAACTTTCTGCAGCGTCTCCTGCTCGTGCTGCGTTCTATTAAAGGTCATAAAACTTTCCAAACCAAACTCATTTATCTGAGTTTGGGACTAAAAATATCCTTTTCTGGATTTTCTGTAGTGGCTCAGGAAGCAGCTGTCAGATGATCAGCGCGGTGATGTAACGGCAGAGGAACGTTGGTCGACAAACCACAGGAATACCTCACATTCCTGCAGGCAGTAGGTCAGCACACACACACACTTTAACACACACACATTAAAACACACACACACCTCAGAGAAAGTGTGTGAGACCCATGTTGTGGAGCTGATTCTTTATTCCAAAGCTTTAAAACTGTTGAACACTCAGAGTTTCACATTCACCTCTGACCTGAAACTCAAACATCTGAACCTTCTGTGTAAAACCTGCAGTTGTGACGTTAAAGGTTCAAACTTTAACTCAACAAAACTTTCTCTGGTTGCATAAGAAGCTTTAAAACAAGCAGATCTGTGATAGTTCCTGGAACAAATACTCAAATTGTGATGCTATGAGATTAAAAAGGGGTTATTTTTCTTTCCCGTGTTTTAAAGATGGATTTAAAGTAATGGTGCAAATGAAACTTGTTCATATTTAAAACCTCTTCACACTCATGTTGTAGAAAACCCAGAAACTAACACAAAGATCTTCACCAGATTTTCTGAAATGATGACATCATCACATAAGGGTCGCCCAATTGGTTCATGTCACTTTAGTTGGGCCGGCCTCAAACACCAAGGTATGGTGGCCCTGAAGTGCAAATCACATGTTTTCTGATTTGCAGTTGTGTTTTCTTATTTATTGTTATGTAAAGTTATTTGCTTTTTTGTTTTCTTATTTGTTTTGTTTACTTATTTACTGTTATGTTTACTAGTTTGTTTTGTTTACTTATTTGCTGTTTTAGTGGGGTGGGCCTCAAAAACCAAGGTATGGTGGCCCTGAAGTGCAAATTACATATTTTCAAATTTTCCAGTTTTGTTTTCTTATTTGCTGCTATGTTTACTTATTTGTTGTTTTCTTATTTAATGCTATGTTTACTTATTTGTTGTTTTCTTATTTGCTGTTATGTTTACTAATTTGTTGTGTTTTCTTATTTGTTGTTTTCTTATTTGTGTTTTCTTATTTGCTGTTATGTTTACTTATATGCTGTTATGTTTACTAATTTGTTGTGTTTTCTCATTTGTTGTTTTTCTTATTTGCTGTTATGTTTACTAATTTGTTGTGTTTTCTTATTTGCTGTTATGTTTACTTATTTGTTGTTTTCTTATTTTCTGTTATGTTTTCTTATTTGCTGTTATGTTTACTAATTTGTTGTGTTTTCTAATATGCTGTTATGTTTACTTATTTGTTGTTTTCTTATTTGCTGTTATGTTTACTTATATGCTGTTATGTTTACTTATTTGCTGTTATGTTTACTAATTTGTTGTTTTCTCATTTGTTGTTTTTCTTATTTGCTGTTATGTTTACTTATTTATTGTTTTCTTATTTGCTGTTATGTTTACCAATTTGTTGTGTTTTCTTATTTGCTGTTATGTTTACCAATTTGCTGGTCTATTTTCTGATTTTCAATTGTGTGTTCTTATTTGTGATTGTTGTGATTTGCACTTCAGGGCCACCGTACCAAGGTCTACCTAAAGCAGGCTGGCCAATCAGAGGGGAGAGGGTTTGTGGGTTTGGGAGCCTTAAAGGGACAGCAGCTAAAATGAAATAAAAAAGGAGATTTTAAAAAAAAAACTGTTTATCATTTGAAGACACTATGGAGGCACCAGAGGGACAGAATAAAGACAAAAAAAGCACAAACCCCCTCTTTGAAGTCACACAGATTATTATTTTTTCATGTTACTGGAGCTTTAATTCTTTGCATAAACGAACTTTAAAAACACTTCAGAAAAACTTTATTTTTGTCTGTATCAGCTGGTCGTCAAACACCAACATTACTGACAGTTTTTCAAATATATAATTCAGAAACTTATTAAACAACAGAAAACACTTTTAGCAGAGAAGCTGAAGGAATATTTGATATCACTTCAAAGAGCTTTTGGCAGACGGTAAAAACAGAAACTACCTCAGAGTCTTCAGTCGTTATTTAACACGTAGTTAATGAAAATGTTAGCAAACACTTTTTTTATTTTATCAGGCATAAATTGTAAAATGTTTAACAACAACAATGACCCAAGAGTAAAGGTAGATGCAAAAACAAGAAGAAATTGCACGTCAAGCAGCAAGAAAGGAGAATAAAATGACATAAATAATATTAATGTTCGTAATCTATGAAAAAAAAAATTCAACAGTAAAAACTGTGAAAAGTCAAGAAGTGATGAAAACTCATGAAATGTTTTATTTTAAAATAAACTAATTAGTTAAAAGCCTGTTCCAGCTTCCACAGTTAAAGTCCAGTTTACGTTAAATTAATGTACTGACATGAAACACGACAAATTCATAATTATCTGAAACTTCTTTAAAACTTCTTTCTTTGCACATTAACCTCTTAAGACCCGAGCATTTATCTTGAGTGCATTTTTTATTTCTCTTTGCCTTTTAAGATCATTAAGACCTGATAAGAATAAAAATGGTTATAAGGTTTTAGTTATAAGTGTTATTGTCCATAATTACACTTTTTTTCTCACTGAAATGGGAGGAAAGATGTGATATCACCAAAAGTTGACATGGGAAGTGTCCCTTAATGTGGCTGAGGGATTAAAGTTTAAAAAAAATTACCTTTCATGGGTCTGAGAGGCAGAAATGTTATGTCTACATATGTGAACGCCAGGTCTTAAGAGGTAAAGTCACTTCGTTGAAATACTTTAAAACAAAACCATCAAACTCCTCTCGACTCAAAAAGAAGAAGAGTAGGAGTCAAAATGTCAAATAAGCTCAAAAAAAAAAGGGCTACATTAAAAAGCTTCTGTCGGGAAATAAGTGTTTGATTTGGCGCCCCCTGTGGATGAAGTGATTCCCTCATATCTCTCTGATAATCTCATCGTTTACAAGTGAAATAAATATTTTCTGTTTAAAAACATGATCCTGCTTCTGTTAGACTTTTTAAGCAGCAGAATAACAACCCAGAACTATTGGCGCTTTTCCACTGTACAATTCCAGCTCTACTCTACTCAGCTCTACTCAGTTTGGTTACCTTTTCCTCTAGCCCGACTACAGACTCACGGTGGGCGTGGATCTTATAACACAGCTGCGCTAAAGTGCTGCGCAGAAGTGCGTGCATGTTCATCTATAACGCCACACAAACATAATTTTGTACTAACATATGTGCCACCGTGGTCTTTAAAGGAAAAAAAAAAAGATTTCATTAAAGTAATACAGCGGCTCAATGTCGGGCGTCATGACAACGGAGGTAAACAACAGCCTGGTGCTGCTGCACGCGGAGGAAAACGAAGGAGCTGCTTCCTGACATCAACTCTTCCCTGGATCCAGTGAGATCACTTTAATTTTTGATTTTTGGGCCTGGTATAGCAGAGATTTTTTGTTGATCAATCATTCTTCTTTGAACTGGTTTTCCTTTTTGGTTCCCTGTGGATTAATGGACTGATTGGTGCTTAAAGACTCTCGTGGCAGACAGATCGCTCCTGCACCNAACTATCTTTGCTGTTAACTTCTTTTTGGTTTAAAAAGGACTTTTAACTTCTTTAGGAATCATGAAGGAGCATTTTAGGGCTGTATTTTGTCTTCATTCAGTCTGGTTCTGTGCCGTCAGGTTTAAATGTCATTAAAAACCCGTCGCTGACTTATTCCTTTGCCTCTTGTAAGTGATTTGTTCAGAGTCAGAAGCTGCAGAGACGACATTCTCTGACCAATGAGTGACCGGCAGTCCGTCCACGTCACCTTTTAGTATCAGCTTTACTCTCTTGGAACCAGGGTAGAGCAGGTACTAAAAACTGGCGTCTGACGCGTAGTACCGCGCTAATGGAAATGCAACACAAACCGGGTAGAGACGAGTAGAGTAGAGCTGAGACGAGTCAGTGGAAAAGGGCCATAAATGTAGACCCTCAATGGGACCATGATCTGAAACTTGTAATTTAACTTTTTTTTTGAATGAATTCTTGATTTTTGAGTCAGCTCACTCGTATGTTTCTTTATCGGCTCTGCTCCTCGGGCCCTTGGGTCTAAACTGGGACAAAAACCAGATCATCTGGATCCACTCACTGTCTCCACTTCAAGTGCTAAAAGTTTCAAAACGTCCTGAAGTACTTTAAACACTTCTGTGTGACTGAGACGTTTCCCAAAGTGCTTCAAACACCAGATTTCTCCGCTGAACAAGTGTCTGTGCACTTCAGCGTCACTTTAAGCATTTTAAACATCAATACATTAACTACAGACTAATTCAAATACTAAAAGTCAACCCCACTTCAACGACTCATCTGCGATTTTATTCTACTGTTGAAAGTTTCCAGATTTCCTGTGAGAGTTTTTTTAAATGTTATCTCACATTTTTAGGTTTTTCTTTACTGATTTTTTTCGTCCGTAATCTCGTTTATGAACCAGAACTTTCACTTTCAGTCTGACTTTAAACTGTGTGTGTTTGTGTCTCAGTGTTGACAGGGTGTATCCAGGCTCTGCCCACATTTCCAGCAGCAGAAATGTTGATGATGCCATGTTTTTCCGTCTGTGGAGGTGTGAAATGACTTACAGAAGATCAACTGAGGAGGGAGAGAAGAGGGGAGGGAGGGAGGATAAAAGGGGAGTAATTATAACTTCAAAGATGAGTAAAATTTCAATCATTAAAATACCAAAAATATAAAATATGGGGGAAACGAGAGGGGGCAGTCAATTGTTAAGTGGTGTCAATATGTCAGAAGTCTTTGTGCTGGATTAACTTAACATCAGGGTGATTTTATTCTGAAAACCCAAGAGGACGCTCTATCAAAGACCACAAAGTAGCTTCATAACTCAAACATTTATTTAAAACACTCCCTCGACATTTGAAGGAAAAACATTTGAATAATGACAACGTAAATAATGTATTGAAGCCAATTTCTGCCAGTTAAAAAATGTCAAAATGAAAAAACTGGCTTTGTTGAGATTCCTCCTTTTTTTTCTTTACACATATCAAGTCAAAAATTTTGAGATATAGCAGCGCGTCAACTTTTGCCCCATAATTTTGACTATTCATCACAAAATTTGATTTTTTTAAGCTCAGAATTTCAACTTTTTTCTCATAAATTTGTCTTATCTCATAGTCAGTCAGTGAATTTCTACCATCTTAAACTCACAACTTTTTTACACGGCAAAAAAAACAGAAATCCAAGCAAGTCATTGTGTCTTATTTGTAGCAAAACTTGTCTTATTGTTCTTAATTTGAGCCACATTCACCAGTACACCTCATTTTTGTCTTATTTCAAGTTCTTTAAAGACAAAATGAGGTGTAAATTGCTTGTAACAAGCCAAAAAATCTGCCAATGGGAAAAGAAAAATTAGCTCGTGAAGTTTTTTGAAATTAGAAAGATGACTTAATACAAGAAACTTTTTTCTTATCCCATTGGCAGATTTTTTTGACTTGTTACAAGCAATTCAGGCCTCATTCTTGTCTTTAATTATCTTGATATAAGACATTTTCTTGGACTTATCAGTAGAATGTAGATCATATCAAGAATAATAAGAGAAATTTTACAAAAATAAGACGTAATGACTTGCTTAGATTTCAGTTTTTGCAGTGCAGACCTTCATGGTTCTTCCATTTCTGTACAGATGGTTTATTATTTTTCACTCAGTCTAACTGTGTTGTTTAAAACTCTCTGTCTCTTCACGCTGCTGTGTTCAAGTGAAAACTGTTGTGGGGGGGTGGATGCTGGAGATGGGGGCGGTAATGTCACATCATCTCATTCACTGCAGTTGGTGATTCATAAATGTGTCCGATGAGTTTTAACTTTTCTTTGAATTAAATCTTTATAACTGGGGTGGCAAGACTTTGTTTTAAGGGGGCAGCTGCCACCCTATGCCCCCCTGGAAGAGCCACCCCTGCAAACTAGCATCTTAATATCTTCCTGTAAGACAGACCTTGAAAACCCCTTTTCCATCATTTACCTGCTGATGCGACACCTTTGACTCCAAACAAGGTCAGATTTGACTTTCACTTTGATCAATTTCTGAGTTATGGAGAGTTTTACTTTCCCAAATCAGAAAACAAAGCCTTAAAAAGGCATCAAAGAGAAAAATCCTCCAGTTTCTTCAAACAGTGATGCACGCTGTAAGTGGACGCATACCTCTGAGCTAAACTAAGAGTTTAAAACTCGTGGAGCCAGGTTAGTCATCTCTATCTGCGCTGAAAGGCGCCAACTTTATTCGGTATCTGAGGCCAAGTTGTTGAAAAGTAATCTGATGGGATTATAGCGGGAGATTGGATCAAATCTCGAAAAAAAATAATGATAATATTGTCCAAAACTTAAACCCGTAAAATAAAGACCTGATTCCTGCGACAGTTATCGTCTTACCTCATCGCAGCCCGAGCACCGCGGCCACGCCGTCTGACAGAAGTGTCGCCCACACAGCAGCTTCTGATTGGACCAGAAGTAAACCAGGTCCACCAATCCCACGCCGCACTCTGAACACCTGAAGCAGGTGGGATGCCAAAGGGCGTCATGGTAACCGGCTCGCTCGGCATAAACAGCCGGACTCTCCTTTGTGACCTCGCCGTGGCAACCGGAGCAACGCTACAGAGTGAAGAGAGAGAGAGAGAGAGGAAAGAACAGAAAGAAGTTTAACTGACACAAAGAAAACTGGAAGGAACTGAAAATCTAGTCCCAGTGCAACAGTTATTTAGGCTCAACACAAAGTTTATGATGAAACGTGACAGTTTTACAATTTGACAGTTGAGTGCAAACCTGTAATCAGGTGAAAGAACCGTTTTGATAATTTGCTTCACATTTCAAACACTCCCTCGTCATTTGAAGAGAAACATTTGTATAAAAGCAACATAAATGATGCACCGAAGCCAATTTCTGACAGTTAAAGATACGAAAATGAAAAGTAGTCTTTGCTGAGATTTCTCCTTTTTTTTTTTGCACCTAAAGTCACGTGGCAAAGTGTCAACTTTTGCCCAATAATTTGGAATATTTATCTCAAAATTTTGACTTTGATATCTCCAGTTGTTGACTTGTATCTCATTTTTTGACTTAAAAAACTCAAAGTTTGATTTTTTTTAGCACAAAATTTTGAACTATTTCTCATAATTCAAAATTTTGGTCTGTAAAATAAAGACCTGGTTTCTGCAACAGTCTGGTCGTAATCAGGTGAAAGATTGTTTTGATAATTTGCTTCACATTCTGAAACTTGTAAAGAAGTTGTGGTTGGTCTGTTTCAGGAATATTTTCTTTGCTGCTGCATCTTTCATGCCTCTGACTGATTGTGTTCAGTCTATTATTGTAAACACACCACATGTGCCTTTGGTCTGGCTTTACTTCGTCACGGCACTGGATCAGAAAGGTGTCAGTTCAAATCAGTGACTACGACTAGTGACG
Source organism: Thalassoma bifasciatum (assembly GCA_008086565.1). Lineage (NCBI taxonomy): Eukaryota > Metazoa > Chordata > Actinopteri > Labriformes > Labridae > Thalassoma > Thalassoma bifasciatum. The sequence continues at coordinate 154,942 of RPOG01000488.1, read as the reverse complement.
TTCTTGGAAAGCTGATAAGCTCACAATTCTTCAAGATGTTTAAGTAGAATCAGATGCTCACTCCCAAAAACCCCTTCCCCCATCCTCCTGTGAACTTTGTTACTGGATCAGAACTCTCCGAGGCTATCTCCATGGCAACAGAAGTGGCCTTAGTGTCATGACAAGACATCATCTCTGGGCGTTTTAATGCATGCACTGTGTTGACGTTTCCACCAAATAGTCCAAAATGTTTGCTTTTGCCTTTTACTGTATAATAATCGTACCTTCTTCATCAAAATGTGACTAGAACTCTCGTCTTTCACTTTCGGTTACGAGTACATGTTGAAACACCAACTCTACAATAGTTGAAACTGGCTGAGTTTGAGCTGCAGGTGTTGTTTTGTTTTTAGCTTTAGTGTATGCTGCTTTAAGGGTTTTTCTACCTTTGGTTAGTACCATGCTGAAAACTTGCTTTTATGAGCTTGAAAAGTTTGGGAATGTTCGCTCCAGATGAATATATCAAGTGAGGGAAACAGTCGCCCTGAACTGTGAGAAAAGTGTGAGAAACACATGACCTAAATTCTGCAGTTAGAGTCCAAAAATGTCCCAAATGTTGTTTTAAACAGGAATGAAAAACACGATTACAGCTGCAGCCAATGACTTAGATATGAACTACAAATATGTCTGACCTCTGATGAACTTACGTATTCGTCTGTTCCGTTCGTGGGACCAGCAGCCGTGGCGGTGCTGTTGCTGCTTGAATTATGCTCCACTGAATCCTTCTTGTTGCTGTTGTTGCGGTCCTTCGTTTCCTTCGCCGTCCTCTGAGTGGCTGCTTCCATCAGAGCCGCGCCCTCGCCAGGTAACGCCACCTCCCCGACTCCGAGCACTTCCTGTTTGTAGTCCTTCACAAAGAGCAGCATGGAGGAAATCTGAGGAGGAGAAAGTCACGAGTAAAAACTGCAGAGACTGAGACTTTCTGATATCGGTGACAAGTATTCGTACCTCCTCTTCGCTGGTCAGGCTCTGACACTTCATGGGGTCGAGGTCGTAGATGGGAAGCTGAGTCAGGAGCTGTCGGCGTCGCTCCATCGCTCCGGGCGTCCCTGAGACCGGACGCTGTTTCTCAGGGATGAGCTCCATGTACTGCATCGCCTGAAGGAGGAGCAGAGGAGTTAAACAAGTGATTCTCAAATGGGGGTACTGCAGGGGGTATGTGACAAATGTTAAAAAGAAAATAGATCACAACAAACAAAGAAAATTCTGATTAAGCACAACTTTATCAACAGAAAATAAGGAGGGAGATAAGGACAAGAAGTAAGAACTGCACTTAAAAAAATGCAAAAAAAAGGTATTTACTTTTTACTTTGATCAATTTTTCTTGTAGAATGAATGACTTACAAAGGGTGGGGTTGGTTGTACATGGGAAGAGAGATTCGGTTAGGTAAAGAAATGCACTAAATAGAGACGTGATTTAATTTTTGTAAGTAAAATACATCTTGTTGCGTCTTGTTTGACAGAAATAAACTGATGTGCTCTTTGGGCCACCAAAGGTAAATAACTAACTGCATCAAACTTTAATTATTTCTGAAAAATATTGCCCTAAGAAAGTATAGAATTTAGTCATTTTTATTCCAAAGTTATTCTGACACTGGTAAACCACATGCATACATTTATTCGTGTTATTTCCAAGCTTATTTCTTGAAAAATATTCTCAGCTATTAAAGGGGGCACTTGGCTGAAATTGTTTTTGAAAGGGGGTACTCAAGCCGAAAAAGTTTGAGAATCCCTGAATTAAACAAACCACCTGTTGGGGCTCTGCCATATTATACCGTCTACAATTATACTTGTCTTAACTTTTTATAAAAAATATTTGTTTTAAATACCAAACTACACTAGTCATGTTGAAGGCAAAATCCCACTTACAACCTGCCAATATTCAAAAACTGTTCAGGGGTTTGAATCTGAGGGGAGAGTTTAATTTCAAAGAACTTTGCATACTACTACCAGAACCTTTTCAACTGCAAAAACTTTAAAAGGAAACTCAAAGATGGTATTTTCACAAAACAGAGGTTGGAAGAGGGGATTTGAAAACCTGTGTGAGGGCAAGAAAGTTTGAGGTTTTGATTGATAGTTGACTGTTGTTCACTGGGGTTGCTTGTGTGTATCTCTGTATATATACATGTATTTCTGTAAGTGTTAGTCCGTACATATTTGTACATAAAGATCACTGGTGCATGTGTATGTATGTGTGTATATGCATGCACTCTGTGTGTAGTTGTGAGTTTGTGCACATGTGTGTAGGTGTGTGTTTGCACGAATACATATATACAGAGATGTGTATGTTTTGGGTGTTTGACTGTTTATGTATGACATGGATAAAATGCCATTCTACCTGTGCCTTTAATTCTCACGTGTTACGTGTTATGACCTGAAGTGTTTGCAGAATTATCATGATGCACTTGGCCCAGAAGAACTAGTTTTTACTTCCCACTGTGACGTGTTTGGGTTTTCTCAAAAGCACATGATGTAATCCCTCTTTAAATATGACGACAGAGGAAATGAGTCTGTTGATGTCATCACACATCCAGGTGTTAACGTGACACCTCTGTGTGCTGTCACACGATGACTAACAGTCTGCAGCTGCAGGATCAGACTCTTCACACGGCGATGTGCGAAGTACAAAAAGGTTTGATGAAACTAATAACACGAGAGCGGACTCAGAGTTTGTGTCTCTGAGAGTTTCGTCTTTCCTGCGGAGCTGCAGAGCTCAATAATCACTGTCATCTTCATAATTACAGGTCCTGAAACCTGAAACATACTGAAGTCTGTTTTTAATGGGAACCAGACGGCTGAGACGGCTGGGTGTAGAAAGAGAGCTGCAGAAACTAAACATACAAAGAGAAACATGTAAAAGAGGATTTTTTTTGCCGTTGTGTTTTGTCAGATGACCTGAAGTGTCTTGAAAAGTGGCAACAAATGTAGAAAATGTCATAAATAAAAAAGCAACCTAGTGTGAAACAGGAAGAAATCATTTTTCAAAATAAAAGCTGACTTGAACCATGAAAGAATGGCTTTCACCCCCTGTAGCTTTAGAAAATAGATTCTGAGATTCCTTCTTAAATCAGCTGCTCCCTGCTGATCTAAACTGAAATCACATGTTGTTCATCCGTCTGTGATCATCATGTTGATATCTGACGGCTTTTTAACCTTCCAGTGCAGAATCGTCTTCAGGAGAAGTTACGGAGACTCCTCTTGTGGCTGACATGACGACAGCTTCACACCAACAACCAACCTCCTGAACCTCACTCTGATCCTCACCAGCGTCTGGTTGAGGCCGGGCGGCGCCCAGTCGTACGTGGTGGTGTTGAAGGTCGGGTCTTTGCGTGACACCACCGGGTTGGTGACGATCATGCGGTTCCTCTTGTACATGCGGAGGCCTCCTCCCCCTTTGATCTTGGCTGTTAGATGAGCGCAGGGCGAGTCTGCGAGCAGGCGTCCCATCTGCTGGTCAGCTTCCACGTCACTTCCTGGAGCGTGGTCGAGTGTGCTGCAGCCGCAGGCGATACAAGCTTTTCTGAGGGAGACAGAACAGGAGACAAAGTGAGGAGACGGAGACAAATTAGAGCAAATAACTTCAGTCTGAGTTCGGTTATTGGTTTAGTTGCACTGAACTAACTTCATTGTTGTCCAGCCTCATGCAGAGGGGAGGTGGTGTGAAAAAAAGTGTCTCATTCTGACTTTTTTCTTTGATTTTTTGGGGCTAACAGCAGGTGAGATACAGATATCGTGAAGACGATTTTTTATTTTGATAAAGCGAACAGGAATCGAAACCCAACCCAAAAAAAAAAACAGGGAGAAGTTTTACCTCCAAGCGTGTGGTTGGAGTCCTGAGCACTTCTTCTTACAAACCAGACAAGCTGCCGAGCCTCCTGCTGTCTGCTTCACTGACATCTGAGAGGAGAGAAAAACACAACACTGTCAGACACTGAGATCAAACATGGACTTCTCATTACAGAGAGCAGCAACGATCACACAACCGGAGAGGACGTTTTCACAGAAGGAAAAGTCTACATCCAAGTTTGTGTCAAACACACACCAACTTTGTGGTTCATGTTCACTCAACAAGTATCAATCCAACACTTGGACACTGCAAATAATCTTGCACTTGCCAAGATTTAAAATCTTACTTTAAGACATGCTAAATAAAATATCTTGTTTTAATCTTTTTTTTTAACTTATTTTTAGCATTTAAAACTATGTTAGATCTCAAAAAAAAGCATGAACGTTTCAATTTTGTCTTAATTAGTCTGAGAATCCTAAAATGAGTGGATAACTGTTAAAACAAGTTACTTTGGTTTTCTCACATGTAATTTCATAACATTAAAACTTGTTTCAAGATTTAGCTCGACCTCAAGTTGCTTCATTTAAGAATAACACAAAAAATCATTTTTTTAAGACACAGTTTATTTAGCAAACAGCCAAGAATTTTACAAACCCATGCTCAAAAATCAAGAATTATCTTAATCATACTTCTCTAATTCTAAGTAGTTTTAACTTAAAAAAGTGATATTTTTCATTCCATTTGCTAAAATTAAGAATATAAGAAGCATGAAATTAGATTCTGTTACTCATATTCAGTATATTTCACTTCAAATTCTTCTTCAGGAAGTTTGTTTTCAAGCATTTTAATCTAAAAATGAGCATTTTCTTCTTGTTTTAAGATCTGAGAATACTTATCAAGGCCATTTTGTGTTTAGATTTGCATGGAGAGATAATTTCACTAGTTTTAAGCTATTTTTTCATCAAATTTAGTATTTTTATCTTATATTCAGACTCCCTTTTTTTTTGCAGTGGAGGCTTTTTTGAGGAATATTTTTTAGAAAAACTCCAGGAACCAGCTTTTCAAAGACATTTCTGAGGCTTTTTAGTTCAAGAACTATGATTCTGTGAAAACATCTTTTGAGCGTGGGTCTCTGTCGTACTGACACATAAAAAAATCATGGATCACAATCAAAACAGCAACTTTTCAGTCATTGTATAAACTGAGGTGAGTGAAGAAAACTCTGAATCTGACGGTTTGAAGTCAAACGAGTTCAGTGTAAATATTTTTCCCTCATTATTTGTAAAACAGCCGGACGTGATGGGGATTAATCTGACGTGAGGAAGTGTTGGATGAGAAAGAAAAGATGTTGTTTTTACTTTTCTCAGACAGAGTGGGAGGAAGGGATGGGATACACACACACACACACACACACACACACACACACATATGTTCAGTGTGGATGATCTCATCGATCCACCCAGTGATATCATCATCGCAGCATTAACAAACAGTCTTATCTCTCCAACGCTCTTTTTCTCATCCTCTTCATCAACTGTTTTCTTATTTTGTTCCTTTTCCTGTCCTCACTTTTTCTCATTTTCTCCCTCTTTAAGGAGAAACAAACATTCCCACAATGCACATACAAAGCCCCCATTATGTGACTCATTGTTGTAATAAGCTTGTGACAACTTGGCGAAAACATCCCAGACTTACAGGACTAAAAAGTAAAATTAATCCTGCTTCAAATTTCAAATCTAACTGCATTGTTCGCACTTAAGCGCCGACTTATCTCTAACTAAGTTTATTCACCAGCTTATCATCATTCAGAGATGACTGACGGTTTGAAAAGCCTCTGGCAGGAAACCTGACCACTGCTCTGCAAAAACAACCTGCTGACAGAGTGTCCACCTGTCCATCTGTCACCAGGTATTAACGAGCTCGTCCCTCAGGAGACGTTCATGCACGTCGGATAAAAAAAGATACAGGAGCTCTTCAGAAATACTTCATGCAGGAATTCATTCTCATTCAGCAGCGAGAGTTTTCCTATTAGGGCTGAACGATTTATTGTTTTCTGATCGAAATCGTGATTTCAAACATCGTGATCATGTGATCGCTAAAGCTGTGATTTTTTTTTCCTGCTCCTGACCCAGGATCTGTTATATCAGCTGTTTCACACACACCTGTCTTTGAGTGTGAGACCGTTGGAAAAAATCCTTTTTTCTTTGGGATTGTTGAATTTTGTTTTTAACTGTTTTGTATTTTACTTTATATAACTTGACACAATTGAGAATATTTTGCACTGTGTTATTCTTAAGAGTTAAAAGTCAAAGATAGCTCTTTTTGTTCTTCAGTTTTTATAACTAATAATACAATTTAAAAAGCCTGGTTTAGAAATAACGATAATAAGTGTTAGACTCGGGGATTTGATGAAAGTAAAAATTCGACTATTTATCTAAAAATATTATTTTACATTTTTTTATTTTTGCCTTTCATTCCATAATTTTGTATTTATTTCATAAAATTTTAACTTAAATCTTAGAGTTTAGACTTTTTATATCAAAATTTCAACTTTTTATCTCACACATTGCCTTTATTTCAAAACATAGACTTTTTATCTTAGACTTTTGTCGTCTTAAAATTTTGACCTTAAATGAGAAAGTTTGGACTTTTTCCACATAATGTTAAATTGATTTCTTGAACTTTGGAAGTTATTGACTTTTTGTCTTTGAATTTTGTCTTTATTTCTCAAAATTTCCACTTTCATCTCAAAGTTTGAAACAATTCTTACCTTCAGTTTTTATTTTCATCCTTACATTAGAGTAAAAGCTTTTGATGTTTCAATGGTTTGATGTAATTTTCTGTCAAGTTTGTAAATGTTACTGTAAATTGTGAAAGTTTGATTTAAAGAAAATCGTGAATCGAATTGAAATCGCTATATCTGCCAGAAAAATCGCAATTAGATCTTTTTCTAAAACTGTTCAGCCCTAATCCCTATCATTGTAAAGTGGTGTTAAAATGAGTCAGACTGTAGGATGCACGCGCCAACTTCCTCCACATGAAGCTGGTAAAACAAACGTCTATTTATGGAGCTTTCTCTGTGCAGGAGGCATCTTTATGTTGGAACAGGAACGGACATTTTCTGCATCATTAAAGAAGAAGTTTCTAAAATTAACCTGTAATCGCTCAAAACCTCTTCTCATCTGCAGACGTGACCCTGTTAAATACAGATGTAACATCCCAGAGCTGGTGACAATAATAATGAACACACACTCTGTCGCTCTGTGGGGTAATCCTCGGGGGCGTAATGAAGTCTCGTTGTTCTTCAGCTGCTTTTGTTCGGCCGTCATCACTGTGACCTTTTCAGCACGAGCTAATCATGCTCTCTTAAAGTCACAGACGCCATCTCTCTCTTCTCACACCTCTAAACACACTCGTCCATCATCTCCAAAGACTAATAGCTGCTCCTCTCTGATTCTTTGCATGGTAGAGTTTGAACTGTCACTTGTAGATGTAGTGATGAACTGTGTTAACTGACAATGGTTTTCTGAAGTGTTCCTGAGCCCACGTGCTAATATCCTTTACACAATGATGTGGGTTTTTAATGCAGCGCCGCCTGAGGGGTCAAAGGTCACAGCCATTCAATGTTGGTTTTGGGCAATGACTGTATATAGAATGGACAGCGTGGCTCCTCCTGTCACCGTTCTACGATTTTGAAGCCAAAAAACCCCGTTTCTCTAGCCGCCATTGTGCAGCCAGAGTCTGCGCAGTAGAGAATTTCCGGTGGAGCCAAGTAAAAAAGAGAAATAAAAATATTTATTTCTTCTTCTTCAGAAGGTTTAGTCTCCTTTTGGCTCTTTCCCAAAGTTTCTTATATCCCCGATAAAAACTACTCACGAACGGCAGCTGTCAACTATCGTCAAACGAAACTTATATCGCAGTTTTTAACGTCCAATAACTAATGAGAAACTAACTTCTCAGAAAAAAAACACCTGAACACCATGCAGCCAGATGACATCNTGGTTTTGGGCCTTGCTGCTTACGTGCAGAGATTTCTCCAGATTCTCTGAATCTTTTGATGATATTATGGTCTGTAGATGATGAAATCCATCAATTCCTGCAGTTGGACAAAGTTGAGAAACATTGTTCTTAAACTGTTGGACTATTTGCTCACGCAGTTGTTGACAAAGTGGTGAACCTGGCTCCATCTTTGCTTGTGAAGGACTGAGCCTTTTGGGGATGATGCTCCTTTTATACCCAATCATGACACTCACCTGTTTAAATCAACCTGTTCACCTGTGGAATGATCCAAACAGCTGTTTTTTTTTCAGCATCAGCAACTTTAACAGACTTTTGCTCAACCTGTTCAAGATTTTTAGGAACGAGTTTTTGCGGCCGTCAAATTCAAAATGAGCAAATATTTCCACAAAACTATAAGGTTTATCAGGTCAAACATTAAATATCTTGTCTTTGTGGTGTTTTCAATTGAATATAGGTCAAATCTGCAAATCTGTTTTTATTTACATTTTACACAATGTCCTAACTTCACTGGAATTGGGTTTGTTTATAAGATTGAAAAAAAAACGTGATTTTAATTTGTCATTTCTTTGATTCAGGCATCAACCAAAATCTATTAGAATTGAAAATTGTTGCGTCTCATGTAAAATACTGATATGCCATACAATTAACTTATTATAAAGCATCCACTTAGATTATTTTTCTATCATTAACACCAAAGCTGTACCTGGGCGAAATAGTTGGACTTATTACTCGTGAGTTTAAATAGTAATTTCAGACGAAAGTAATATTTGATGACAAAAATATCTGCTAATCGTTACAATGATAAGATTTGAAGTATAACAGTCAGCTGAAACTTTAATTATTGAATTATTATCAGTTTAAATAGTTAACTTAAACTACAAAGATTAGAAATGGTTGCCTAAAGAAAATGAATAGCCTGTCAGAATTTAAGCTTAAAATACAAGTTTGTGTGTTAATAAGTCAGCAAAAACTAAATAAAAGTGACTGTAACAATAAGCTATAACTAAAAGATATGAAAAGTTTTGTGGGTGACTATTTTAGTCTGTTTGGTTCAGAGATTGTTTGGTGATTATCTTCTCTGGAAGTGGATCTGAAGTCACTGCGACTTAGTGAAGAGGAGCAGGTGAGTCACTAAAGGTCGAGACATGACGGGAAAGTTTGTCTAATTAAGAAACAAACTTATTACTCAGCATGAAACCAGCCGTTACAACGCTGACATGATGCAACTATGACTGTGTGTGTGTGTGTGTGTGTGTGTGTGTGTGTGTGTGTGTGAGGCACTTTTACCTTTTATGGATTAAAGTAAAGAAACTGTAAACAACAGATTAGCAGTGATCCATCCAGAAAAGTTTGAAATGAAATCTCAGTCATTTATTTTTTTGCCTAAAATCCAATTATCAAAGTTTAATGTGTGTTTATTTTCATCGTTATCAAAAGATATTTTCTTTCTTGTGATGGATGAAATGGTTTTCTGCTTCTCTGAATCATTGGATCTAAAAAAATGGTTAAGTTTTACCATCTTTAGTAATTGTACTCTTGATGGACTGATCTTGAACTTTCTAGTTCCCTCGACGCCCTTTATTTGAGCTGATCCCACACGTCTTCAATTGATCTGATTGATTTATCTTAACCACTAACACTGAAAAATATTATGAATCGCTCCAAACAAAAGCAACTGCCAAATGATAAATACGATCCAAGAAAGAAAGGCACATTTCCTCAGAAAGGGTGAAAGCGTGGCAGCTCTATATTTAGTCGTCTGATAAGGCGAGTATGTTGTCGTTGGATCAGACGCCGCTGAGTAATTCTAAACACTTGGACTATGTGAAGGGGAAACTGCAGGAAATGCAGCGAGATAAGGAGCTGTAGGTCAAAGAGGCGGGGAGTCGATCTGATGGAGTTTCATGTTCTGACTGTAAAACTTTGGCACATGGCATCCTGGATATTTCCTGTGTTTCCACGGATACAGAAAAAATGAGACGATGGGCCAGGAATGAACAAAGGCAAAAACAAACAGACACCAGGTCAACAGCTAGAGTCAATACTTTACATAACTACTGTATTTAGAGTTTTTCTTTATATCTTTTTTTGTTGAACTCATAATGTTTCCAATCACAGTGTTGCTGAAAATTGAAGAGTGGCCTGGCTTCTGTTTAAAGCCGTCTTGTCAATGTTAAATGTAGGTGTTTCATCTGTTAAACTGGACCAAACTAATGGCGCTTTTCCACTATGCAATTCCAGCTCTACTCTACTCGGCTCTACTCAGTTTGGTTATTTTTTCCTCTAGCCCGACTACAGACTCACGGTGGGCGTGGATCTTATAACACAGCTGCGCTAAAGTGCTGCGCAGAAGTGCGTGCATGTTCATCTATAACAAGACACAAACATAATTTTGTACTAACATATGTGCCACCGTGGTCTTTAAAGGAAAAAAAAAAGCTTTAAAAAGATTTCATTAAAGTAATACAGCGGCTCAATGTCGGTCGTCATGACAACGGAGGTAAACAACAGCCTGGTGCTGCTGCACGCGGAGGAAAACGAAGGAGCTGCTTCCTGACATCAACTCTTCCCTGGATCCAGTGAGATCACTTTAATTTTTGATTTTTGGGCCTGGTATAGCAGAGATTTTTTGTTGATCAATCATTCTTCTTTGAACTGGTTTTCCTTTTTGGTTCCCTGTGGATTAATGGACTGATTGGTGCTTAAAGACTCTCGTGGCAGACAGATCGCTCCTGCGCCGACCAACTTTGATTTAATCTAAAAGACTCTTTAAAGCCAACTATCTTTGCTGTTAACTTCTTTTTGGTTTAAAAAGGACTTTTAACTTATTTAGGAATCGTGAAGGAGCATTTTAGGGCTGTATTTTGTCTTCATTCAGTCTGGTTCTGTGCCGTCAGGTTTAAATGTCATTAAAAACCTGTCGCTGACTTATTCGTTTTCCTCTTGTAAGTGATTTGTACAGAGTCAGAAAGTGAAGCTTCGGTGACGACTTTCTCTTTTGTGAACACAGACACAGTATCACTCCATAACCCTGACTCCTATTGTGTTTGTCGGTGTATTAGTGTGTGTACGGGGGGTTATTTCCAGCCGTGATGACAGTTTTTCCATCCTCGGAGTATAAACCGGGACACGGAGGGATCGACAAACCCTCGACAGGTGACGCTGATCCATCAGGTTATCTGCCACAGGCTGATGTGGCCTCTGATTGGACAGGAGGGGATCTGTGAGAGACAAACTGTACTCAGCTACCAGAACAGACCCAGCAGGGGGATCAGGTCCTCGTGGTTCTGGATTAACTAACCGACTGATTTAGAAGTCTCCAGCTGTTTGACCTGGAGGGATGCAGAGAGATCGGCGTCATCGGACCAAACCGAGGAATTAGCATCTGTTTCTCCTGAGCAACTTTTACGCCAGATAAACATTTTTGAACTTCCTTCTTTGACAGGACAGATAATTTAGCATCTGATTTTTCCAACAGATCTCCAACAGGTCAAGTGGATTGTTGGCAATAAAGTCACGTAATCGCTTTGAGTCTGGCTCAATTCTGCAGTTTTTTTGGAAGTTTAGTAAGAAGAGCATTTTTATTTCTGCAGATAAACATACCTCACATCCTCTTGCATAATTTCTGTTGAGCTCTGGAGGCTTTTGAGAAGCAATTAGGGCAAAATTTCACATCTCAATACTAATGCCAGATATCTAGATATTGATATGATACACTATGACTCTGGGTTTAGAGAAAACTAAGCATTTTCAGAAAAATAAAAGCATCATATTATAACAGGATGTGTAAAGTGGGGTTAATTGATTAGAGCTCAACATTAACAGAAAATCACCAATAATCATGTGACTGTCTGAGCTTCAAATCTACATCATTGATATCTTCCATAAAGGGATATTAATATCTTGAATTTTCATATCTTCATGTCGATATGATAATGATATATCTGTCAGTCCTGGATGCAATAAACATCAATTTGATTAGCTGCACTTGTTTCCTGAGCTTCTAGGTGGCAGCTTGGAGTCCAAACATTTCAGTAATTCTTAACTTCTGTTTGACAACAAAGAGTCTTTTTACTTATGACTCATCAACTGAGCCATTTGTCATCAAATACTGGAGCGGTGATGTTATTTTGAATCACTGAGGCGGCAAAATGTAAGATAAAGCACAGTTAATATCTTGCAGAAAGTGCAAGAGATAAAAAAGAAATCACCAAAATATATTGTTATTATCGAAGCAATGATTTAAACACCTAAAAAAAACAATAATGTTTTTAAATGAATGGAAAATAGGTTAATTTTCATTCAAGGTTTAATTTGATTTACTGCTGCAGAAACAGCAGCAACAAAGTTTTATGTCCTGGAAATCTTAAATATCATAACCAAGGTTCCTGCAGGTTTCATTAAGTCAAATTTAAGACTTTTTAAGACCTTTTTAATGCCACTTTGAATTAAATCTGAGACCAAAAACACATAAATATCGCTAATGGTTGGAGGATCCTGCTGTGTTACAACTAAATCACAGCATGTGTCACTTAATGAGACTCATTCAAGTTTACTTTTGTCTGTTTATTGAACATAAAGTGATCCCCTCTGGTTAACGGCTGCATGTTGGTTAACGAGGATACAGATAATTTACATCAGCAGCTTGTAAGAGAGTATCTTCTCCACATCTTCTTCTCAAAAAGTCCCACAAGTAAATCAAATCAATAAAACATTAACAAATCCTGCCCTGACAAATTTAAGATCTTGGAGTAAATTTCAATGAATTGACGACGTTTTAATTAGTTTCAAATACATGAATTTAAGACGTTTGAAGACTTTTTAAGGATGTGTATGAACCCTGATTACTCAAGTTTACCTTTAGATTCTCTAAATTGTTAAAGCAGATCTAATTTTTGAGCTTAGTGACTTAATAAGGGTCTCACTTTCAGACTAATCGTCCCAGACCTCCATCAGTAGACGTCAGATTAACTGACCCTCTGACCCTTGACCTTTCCTGTTACTTTCCAACATGTGAAAGTCTCTGTGAATTAAAAGTGAAGCTCAAAAAGTTGAGGTGTATTCATCCTACCTTCTCCATGGCTGAGCTCACGTCCATGTCGTCTCTCTCTGAGTTTTCTCTCTTCTCTTTCTCTCTTCAGCTCTTCCAGAACAATGAGACTTTAAATTCCTCTCCTGTCGACCACACTTCCTCTCTCCCCGCCCACAGTCGCTCCTGCCGCCGCTCTGCTCCGCCGGCTTTCCACAGCCCACTGGACTCTCACCGTCTAGACTTCCACCTCATTCCTGCTGAAAAACATCACCCAACATTTTGTAACGTTTAACTCCTCAAAGTCAAGATCACTTTCCTTATTTTGAGAACGCAGAGTTCACCTTTCTCCTCTTCAGCTGTCAAAAACTCCTTCTCCTGAGCTTTTTTTCCTCTCCAAACTTCCCTGTTTTTCCCTGCTGCTGCCTCTCTCCCTCCACCCTCTGCAACTTGAACTCTGCAGGTTTCTTCAACTCCTGATTTTGCTCCAACACGCCCTGAGGGGAAACTGATAAGCTTCTCAAACTGCCTCACAGGGGAACAGTAACTCTTTCATTCACCTCTGTTTTCTCCCTTTTACACAGAAGTCACCCAGCTTTGTGAAATATTACAGGTATGTTTCAGCTGCAGAATGAACAATCTGGGCGACTTGTTGACTTAAAAACAGCAGCAAAACTGTTGTTAACGACTTGTTTGCTTCTGCAGGTCTGTGTGAACTCACGGTCCAGCTCCTGGACTGACTGGAGGACTTTATCAAGTCCAGTGAAGCCTGACTGAACTGTTTGTGTTTTTAATCTGAGACAAAGAGTGAGAGCACTGAGGAAATCCCTGCTCACGCTCTGCCAGCCAATCAGAGCGAGCTGGAAAACCTCTTCAACCAATGAAAGCAGTCGGTGAGTCCTCCTCCTCCTCCTCCTCTGAATCTGCAGCTCTGCAGAAAAAAATGTTCACCACAGCACCAGGCAGAGCCAATCAAAGCCAGACAGGACTAACTGGTGTTAACCACAGAGCGAGGAAGAGTCAAGAGGGACACGCAGACGAGGCCAAATATGTTTGAGCAGAGACAAACTGGGTTAAGCAGAGCCAGATGGAGCCAAATGCTGCTGAACAAAGCCAAGCAGAGAATATTAGTTCAACAAAGCTCACTGGACTAACAGGGTACACAGAACGAGATCCAGGCTGAGCCAAACCACGCTTCATAGAGAGACAAGTCCAGGACAATGTGGACACATGGACGCCAATCACTCCCACATCTTTTGGAAATGTCCAAAAATACAAATGTTTTGGGTTAAGCAAAAAGTATTTTGATGTCATGTCTTATAAAAGAATAGGCCTGCGGTGACGTTCTTATCCTGAAAAACAGGTAGGACTTGTGGTTTGGTTCAGTTTCAAGACATGAACTAATAAATCTGTGCCACTTCTCAGCCCAGGACAATGCCTCCAAACAGCCGCCTATGGTAGGGTGACCATACGTCCTCTTTTGCCTGGACATGTCCTCTTTTAAGAGGCTGTCCGGCCTGTCCAGTCGGGGTTTATAAAATCCTTCAAATGTCCGGGTTTTTGATCTTGCCTAGCTTGAGCGCGTCACAGACCAGTGTATTTATCATTCACGTTGAGTGGTTCCTTTAGAAACACGCTCTGAGAGGTGGAGTTTGAGCCGAACCCCGGAATATGTATTCATTCATTCATTCAAAAATCAGTGCAGAGGCGCTCCACGCCGGGGGGGGTGTTGAGAGTCCTCTTTTAAAAAAAACAGAATATGGGGGCGCGAATGGCCTAGTGGATATGGCTGCGCACCATGAGGCTTGCCCTCGAGCGGGCGGCCCGGGTTCGAATCCGACCTGTGGCCATTTCCCGCATGTCACTCCCCACTCTCTCTCCCCTTTCCGACGCTGTCCACTGTCCTCCTCTATCTAATAAAGGCACAAAGGCCAAAAAAATAACTTTAAAAAAAAAAAAAAAACAGAATATGGTCACCCTAGCCTATGGTATCAAAAAAAAATGAAGCTAAGACAGAAGCTCAATAGAGCTACAGTTCCTGAAAGCCGTCCTTGTTTCCAAAAGTCTGACCTTTCGATAGCACTGGCACATTTACAATGTCAGTCTGATTAACTCTTCTATTTGCATATAATAACAACACAGGTTTATTTCTTGATCCTGACAACCCACAAGTTAGTTGGAGTGAGCATGTCCAACAGGTACTGCCATGATTTGAACAGGTTGTTTCATAAATTTGATTGTCGCCACTCGGCAGCAACAATAAAAGACAAGTGTTTGTTGTATCACTGTTAGATCATCTTGGCTGCAGTCCATGGGTGGGGAGAGTCGAATGATGGTTTGATTGGCAGGACAAGGTGGAATTATAAAGCCTGCCCCATTCAGGTGATGCTGAGGCATTTTCACACAGTAGAATACAGACTGATCCACTTTCACCTGGCTGGGCCTACCCCATCTTTATATGAAACTTAAAGTAAAGGTGTGGTCACATACACCTGAAGGGTGTGAGTTGTTGGTGTGTCCTTCATTCCACAGATGTTGGCCGTGAATGAAGCATGGCAAAAGAGGCAGCTGCTTTTTGTGCTCAGAGTCTTCGGTGTTCATCAGAGGAGAAAACACGGGGACTTCCGCAAAGACACTACAGGCAGGAGGACAAACACTCGTAACACTGGGATTGCTTGAGTTCTAATTTCACTTCAATCTGCTGCTGATTTAACTCAACACACAACAGTTTTTAAAAAGCTGAGACTCAAAGGGAAAGTAACTCTGTGGGGACTTCCTGGATAAAAAAAGTTGTTTTTTTTTTTACTTCACACTGAGACTAAAAATGTTTTCTCAATCAGTAAATGACCTCTCCTGTACTATCTGTCAGGACATCTTCGATGATCCAGTCGTCCTGTTGTGCAGTCACAGCTTCTGTAAAGTCTGTCTGCAGAGCTGGTGGAGGGAGAAAGGGATACAGCAGTGTCCTCTTTGTCAGGTAGTGACTGTGATAAGTGATCCTCCTCGTAATCTGGCTTTAAAGAACCTGTGTGAGGCCTTTTTAGTGGAGAGAGCCCGGAGCGCTTCAATGGAGCCTCTCTGCGGTCTGCACAATGAGAGACTCAGACTCTTCTGTCTGGACCATCAGGATCCGGTGTGTGTCGTCTGTCGAGACTCAAAACTACACGAGAAGCACAGATTCAGCCCTGCTGATGAAGCTGCAAAGGATCACAGAAAGGAGCTAAAGAAATCTCTGGAGCCTTTAAGGGACAAACTGAAAATCTTTAAGCAGGTAAAAGAAAATTCTGATCAAGCAGCAGAGCACATAAAAGTCCAGGCCAAAAACGCAGAGAGTAAGATTAAGATCCAGTTTAGGAAGCTTCACCAGTTTCTACAAGAGGAAGAGGAGGCCAGGATCTGTGCTCTGAGGGATGAAGAGGAGCAGAAGAGTCGTGTGATGAAGGAGAAGATTGAGGGTTTGGACAGAGAGATAGCAGCTCTTTCAGAAACAATCAGAGTCACAGAGAAACAGCTGAGAGCTGAGGATGTTTCTTTCCTCCAAAACTACAAAGCTGCAGTGAAAAGAGTCCAACAGCGCCCCCCTCAGGCAGATCCAGAGCTGGGCTCAGGAGCTCTGATAGATGAAGCCAAACACCTGGGAAACCTGAGCTTCAACATCTGGAACAAGATGAAGAAGATGGTTTCCTACAGTCCTGTGATTCTGGATCCAAACTCTGCTCATCCTGATCTCGTCCTCTCTGAAGATCTGACTGCAGTGACTCACAGACCGGGACAGAAGCTTCCACATAATCCTGAGAGGTTTGAATACCATATTATTGTTGTGAGTTCAGAGGGGTTTGACTCTGGGACTCACTGCTGGGAAGTTGAGGTGATAGATGATAAGTCCTGGGGCATAGGTGTGGTTCAAGAGTCTGTTCCAAAGAAGACAGAAATACCCACTGGTTATTTTGAATTTGGTTATCGTGATGGAAAATACTCTGCATCCTCTCCACCTCGCCCAAACAAAGTTCTGTCAGTAAAGACGAAGCCAACAAAGATCAGAGTTCATCTGGACTATAAGAAAGGAAAACTGTCATTCTTTGACTCTGACACTAACACACTCTTACACACCTTCACACACACATTTGCTGAGAGACTATTTCCATACGTTGGCACCCTGGATAGGCTCCTAATTAAGATTTCACCTGTGACAGTATCTACAAAGGTTGATGAGCCCATTGTTGCTTCTCGGTTTCGGTCAAATTTCTAAAGCTACAGTTGAGCTGCTCAACCAAACCTGTTTAAGATGAGCTTTAAGTTGGGTTTAACAAAAGAAAAGATGCCAAGAAAAAAATCTGTGCATGATCTGTTGACAATGTGTGAATTTGCCAACTTAATAAGCTACATGTATTAACCTGTTAAATCAATCGCAACTTAAATCTTAATTGCATAGGTTCACAGCAGTTAATAGAATCATTATTTTATCAGAAATAGCATTTTTTTCTATAAGTTTGAAAATAATAATTGGATTCATTGGCTTTGGTACTGATGTGAACCAACATAATCTATGATTTTGTGCAGATTTGTCCGTGGTGAACAGCTCCTCCTTTTTGTTTGTCTCAAATCTTCACAAGTTAAGTTTATTTGTTATGTGCCAACATATACCGTGTGTAAATACTGATGATCCAAGAAACTCAAATCTGATGTAAATATTTAAAATAATAGCTTTAGTTATTGTGAAATAAGAGAATTGGGAATAGTTCACCATAATTATCCTGATTTGTCTCTTCTTCAAACATATATTGTAACCTATATATTGTATATTGTTTAATCAGAGATCTGACCGAAGAGATGTCTTTTTAGTTATTCTTGTTGGAGGATTACTCAGTTTTATTGTTTGTCTTGGGCTTGATTGTGTAGTTACAGTTATATTTTCAAAAAGAAGCTAAATAAGTTACAATACAAGAAGATGTGGGAACTAGTCATTCAAATACAACTCATAGTGTTTGCTTTATATTTTGTGATCAGCTACAGAGGATTTTGTGTTACTATTTTTGTGATACTGAATGTATTCATTGTTCCGTCATTAAAAATATAACCTACGAGGTCTCAAATCAATTTGTGACATTCTGGAAATGTGTTTTAGCAATGCACCATGACCTATAGTGAAATTAAACTACTTCCTACAGAAAAAATACATTTAAACTGTGTAAGTATGATTTGGTCTGCACATTCAAACACATTATTAATCACATATTTTTTTGAACAATGACTAGAGACAGGAGTGCAATGTTTGTATATTTGAACAACATAAACAAACATAGTAAAGGAATAAAATTACAACAAATTGAACCTCCTTATTCACCTACAGTTTCACTTACTTCAGGGTGTGTCCCATCAGGTTTGTCTGCATTTTTCCTCATTACATCATAGCATCTTCATACCACTGCAGCGTAAGGATGTGAGAAACATTTCTATGGGGTGTAAGAATTTTTTAAAGTTTTATCAACTCCCAATCTGAAATGCATGAGGAGACAGAGATTTTTACCTGTACTGCAGCCAGCCACCAGGGGGAGCAGTTTTTGTGGAGACCTCAGTTAGAGCCGACTGTCATAGCGTCCACTGATCATACAGTCTATGGTCATAACAGGAATATGCAGAATTTTTTTTATTAGTTGAGACAAAGTTTTGAAGAAAAAAAATGACATCAATGAGCGAACAAACCCCTTACCTACATATGGGTCAATGAAGTGACGTCCCTTTTTGTGTCCGAGTGTAATATTTCCTTCCATCATGAATTGAGTACTTCATCACATGTATTTCTTTATTCTATGAAACCTGTGTTATTTGAACACATCTTTAAACTATTAAAATATAACATGTTTTTTTGTGTTTTGGTTCCTCAAACCCCCAAAATGTCAGGTGGTGCAACCGTCCTGACAAGTATCCACAGTAATTAAACTCTAAAAATTGAATGTCAGTTATTGTAAATGGAAATCAAAAACACAGTGGCATTATTTTATGCTTGAACCTTTTTAAATAAAACATTCTTTGCAAATAAAAATAACTTTAAAGCTGTTGAGAAATGTAAAAAACTTTTGTCCCGTAATTTTCACCTTGTCAAATGTCAGGGTGGTGCAACCGTAACATTAGACTTTTATTTTAAAGTGAAGAGAATAAAACAGGAAACAGGAAACTGCATCAGCCAGAGGAGCCCAAATGACATTTGTGACCAAGTGGAAAAGTTTGTAGATTTCTCCCAAATATTGATAAAAAAGGTTTTTTCACTTCATTGGTGACTGGAACAATTTCCATGTCAGGTGGTACAACCAATGTAATAATGTGAAAGGTTATTTTAACATCAAATTATTTATCTTATTCACAAATAAAAGAAATGAAACACACAAAATGAAAATGTATGAGTCACTACAGACACTTGAGAGATACTTACCAATAATTTCACACAGAAAAAATAACAGGATCATATAAATATATTTTCATATATTTGGTTGCGCCACCTGACATTTTTGGGTGCTCAAATTAAAAATACTAAAAAATAATGAACCTAAAAACTGTGAAATGTTGGTCAACTACTGAAATCTGTTAGAAAACATAATTCTTCACTCAGAAATATGTTTTTTATCCATTTTCAAAGAACTTTTTAAAAATAAGTTTTTAGACCCTCTTTTTGTCATTGACCCATATACTTTTCATTTCAGGTGCCACGATGCAGAGAAAATAGAAAAAAAGCTTAAAGTGGACAAGTTTTAGAGCTCCACTTAGCTCCCAGTAATTCCAACCACGTTTGTATCCATTATTTCTCATTGAATACAGATCAGTTATAAATTGGAGATTAAGGTTGGTGTTATGTTTTGTCAACACAGTAAAAGAAATACTAGTTGAAGCTAACTTTCAAAATGTTACTAACATTAAAACTAGGATGTTTGAGGGAAAAAAATTTCTTTCATAGCTGAAGAAATAAGAGCAAGAAAGCTCCAATTCAACAGCATAATCCTTTTTTATCATCAGTTTGTCACTTTAAATAACAGCAGTCTCAATGTTAAGGTGCCATGTTAGATTGCACTGCTGAAGCTACGCAGATTCTGTTTTTATAGTTTTTAACTCTACATAACGTTCAAAACCGTTCACACAATTATTGGCACATGAAGTTAACACTTACCAGAACTCGACGTTGATGGAGAAACACAGAAAATGTCGGGTCCCTGCCTGTGAAGGTGAAATCAGCCATGTGATGCTGCTTCTTCATCCTGTCATTTTCCCGCCGAAACGTTAAAATTCAAAATGCGTAGTAACGGCTGAGTGAGCTCGAGCGATTAACCGTTAGCTACAGGGAAGCTCAAACTGTGGAGGCTACAAACCATTTAAGACGGTAAATGTATAATTTTTCAATCACTAAAATAATTATCCAATCGTTTTTTGTTTAAAATAACCTCTCAGTCATATTTAAGTGGCTGTAAGTCCTTTGACTTCAGGATCTACGGGAAGCTTCTTCTGTCTAAGAGGTTGGTGCTGTTGGTAATATCGCAAGAGCTCGATGTAGTCACACAAATTCGATAAAACTAAATTGAAAAAATTATAAAAAATAAAAAAATAACAGTATTTTTTTTTCAACCCATTGCATTTCTCAGAAGATTATTCTTGAATTTTAAGTATGAAGACAATTTATGCTCAGTGTTGCCAGTTTGGGATGATTTCAGCCCAATTTGGTTTCACCTGAATTGTTTAGGTTGGTTAAAATAGCGTTAGGTGGGTTATTAATATTTGGGCTGCTTTTCACAATATTTCGTGGGTTCTTTGATAATAGTCTGGGGGTAAATATCAACAGCATAGATACCATTAATAAATAAGACTTACACATTTCAACATACTTTTTTAACTGCAAAGAATTCGTCCAACTTTACATCTTTGATAAGAAATACTTAGTTTAAACAAGAGTCACTGTGATATGGTATTGGTCACCTTCAATTGCAAGTGTCCTAAATGGGGTAAAGAGTTGAGCCAAGTTTTACTGAGGTGTGTTGGCTTTTCCTCTCAAATTTGGACTTGGTGTTTGAGACTGCATCATGTTGAAATTGGGAAAATACAAAAAGTGAACGGAAAGGAATGGGAGACTGATGTGGAGCTTAAATCTTGGGTTGATCTAGTCCCCAAGGCTCATTGCAACACAGAAACCTGAGCGAAATATAAAAAAAGATAGGGTACCAAAAAACAACATAGGTCTTGTTGTGTACCAAGTGCCTAGTCTTTGGCAGTACCATTGGGTTTTGACACTAGTTTTTTTTTTTAGAGTAATTGGGATTTTGGGCTGGTTTTTAGTGATGCGGGCAGGTTTTACATTGTGCTCCCATTGCAGGATGAAGTTGAGTCCATTGAACAGGTTTTCTTCTCATTACAAATTGTGAAAACTATATATACCAATGTAAATGAATTTTAAGAAATAGATATGATTAAACCTGCTTTCTTTCTCTTTTTTTTTTTTAACAAAACAGGACCCTGGAATCTCCCCTCTGATCTGTTGTTTTTCTAAATGATTTTACAATTTACCTAAAATGTTTGGATGCATGACCATCACGTGAAACTGTGCTGCCTACA
This sequence comes from Thalassoma bifasciatum, assembly GCA_008086565.1. NCBI lineage: Eukaryota > Metazoa > Chordata > Actinopteri > Labriformes > Labridae > Thalassoma > Thalassoma bifasciatum. Next base: position 133,478 of record RPOG01000488.1, on the reverse strand, counting down.
AAAAATAATGGTTTACTCTGCATAAATCCAGGAACGTGACTGGTGACTCTGCTTACCAAACCAATACTTCAATGAGCACCTAGTCAGTTTATGGGCTGCATCATAAATTAATTTCTGCTCTATCAGACACAATCAGAGACACGGAGGAGGAGCTGAGGGCTGTAAAAGTCACATTCAAGGGGGTTTACAGGAGTCCAGGCAGGTGAGTCCAACCTCAACATGCTGATCTCAGGCACTTTCACAGTGACACAAGAAGCGATTTACTGTCACTTCAAGATACTTTTGATAACACTAACTGTACAGTCTGCCACGTGCACAGGTTGGCTTTGAGTTTGTATTTGTAAATCATTACAAAGATGTTGAAAACAAATAAAAAAACGTCATGCTACTCTGCCGTGTTAAATGCTCGGTCACTTTTGTATTCAGCAGCAGATGAAGTGAAGCAGTGGACGAGTTTACTGGTTCTTCTCCAGCCTGATGCTCTTTCTACTGGAATATTTTGAGGAACTGCAGCACTTTCAGAAGTGTACTTTCATACTTTTTTGTTTGGCGTTCTGCTTTTTGGTTTCACACAGGTACTAAAAATGTTTTCTCAATCAGAAAAGGACCTCTCCTGTACTATCTGTCAGAACATCTTCGATGATCCAGTCGTCCTGTTGTGCAGTCACAGCTTCTGTAAAGTCTGTCTGCAGAGCTGGTGGAGAGAGAAAAAGATACAGCAGTGTCCTCTTTGCAAGGAAGTGACTGTGATGAGTGATCCTCCTCGTAATCTGGCGTTGAAAAACCTGTGTGAGAATCTGTTTATGGGGAAAGACCTAAGTTCTTTAGGAGGTTCAGAAGAGCCTCTCTGTGGTCTGCACAATGAGAGACTCAAACTCTTCTGTCTGGACCACGAGGAGCCGGTGTGTGTCGTCTGTCAAGCTTCAAAGATGCACAAGAACCACAGTTTCAGTCCGGCTGATGAAGCTGCAGAGGATCGCAGAAAGGAGCTTCAGGAAACTATGCAACCATTACGAGATAAACTTAAGATTATCAGAGAAGTGAGAAGGAACTGTGATGAAACAGCGACACACATTAAAATCCAGGCAAGAAACACAGAAAGAAAGATAGAAGTGATGTTTAAAAAGCTTCACCAGTTTCTACTAGAGGAAGAGGAGGCCAGGGTCCATTCTCTCAGGGATGAAGAGGAGCAGAAGAGTCGTGTGATGAAGGAGAAGATTGAGGGTTTGGACATAGAGATAGCAGCTCTTTCAGAAACAATCAGAGTCACAGAGAGACAAATGAGAGCCGAAGATGTTGGTTTCCTTCAGAACTGTAAAGCTGCATTAGAAAGAGTCCAACAGCGCCCCCTGCCGGAGGATCCAGAGCAGGTTTCAGGAGCTCTGATAGATGAAGCCAAACACCTGGGAAACCTGAGTTTCAACATCTGGAACAAGATGAAGAAGATGGTTTCCTACAGTCCTGTGATTCTGGATCCAAACTCTGCTCATCCTGCGCTCGTCCTCTCTGAAGATCTGACTGCAGTGAGTCACAGACTGGGACAGAAGCTTCCACATAATCCTGAGAGGTTTGAAAACCATCCTTATGTTGTGAGTTCAGAGGGGTTTGACTCTGGGATTCACTGCTGGGAAGTTGAGGTGACAAATGAAAAGTTCTGGGGGGTAGGTGTGGTTAAGAAGTCTGTTTCAAAGAAGGTGAAAATACTCAGTGACTGTCTTGAATTTGCTTATTGTGATGGAAAATACATGGCGTACTCTCCACCTCGCACAAACAAAATCCTGTCAGTGAAGACGAAGCCAACAAAGATCAGAGTTCATCTGGACTTCAACAGAGGAAAACTGTCGTTCTTTGACTCTGACACTAACACACTCTTACACACTTTCACAAGAACTTTCACTGAGACACTGTTTCCATATTTTGGCACCATGAACGAGCTCCCGATGAAGATTTCACCTGTGACCGTCTCTGTACAAGTGGAACAGCTCGGCATCACTCCATTTTCAGGCTTATGGTCAAGTGTTTTCATGCTTTAGCTGGAAAACTCACACGCACCCTGTAAATAAGTTAATTTAAATAAGCTTTTTTCAAATATAAGCAGTGATAGAAAAAGGACAAGAGTCTACACAAGAGGAGACTGAAAGACTTTACAGACGCTCCTGATTTACTCTGCACTGGATGTTCTGACTGCTTATTATGTACAAGGTGTAAAATTTATTCTATTTTAGCAATTACTTTTGTAATATATGATATGACAGATCTTATTTACATAAAACTGTACCTCTTCTTTGAGTAGAAAAAAGCAAAATTTCTGTTTTTTTTGCACTAAAGTTGCTATCAGAGGTGTTATATGTCAAAGCGACTGATGCATGAATTATGAAAGTCAGTGTCAGGATTTTTCCCTTGAGTGTTTTTATGGCATGAAAAAAAAGTTTTCCATGTTTTTTTTCAAATATTTGTAACTGAGCATTCAACATAAAACACTGTGAACTTAATATAAATATTACTTTTTTAAACTTCTTTTCTTTTTTTTTTGGTAATTCCATGAATAGTCTTTTTTTAATGCTTTGCGAAACATTTTAACTCTTTCATCCATTTTAACACTGAATAATTTATGATTTATAAGCTTTTTCTCCCTTAAATGTTTGTCTATAACTTTTTTGAAAATATGTATATGGGTCAATGACGTGACGTCCCCTTTTTTGTGTCCGAGTGCAATATTTCCTTCCATCATGAATTGAGTATTTCATCACATGTATTTCTTTATTCTATGAAACCTGTGTTATTTGAACACATCTTTAAACTATTAAAATATAACATGTTTTTTTGTGTTTTGGTTCCTCAAACCCCCAAAATGTCAGGTGGTGCAACCGTCCTGACAAGTATCCACAGTAATTAAACTCTAGAAATTGAATGTCAGTTATTGTAAATGGAAATTAAAAATACAGTGGCATTATTTTATGCTTGAACCTTTTTAAATAAAACATTCTTTGCAAATAAAAAGAATTTTAAAGCTGTTGAGAAATNGAAATGTTATTTTAACATCAAATTATTTATCTTATTCACAAATAAAAGAAATGAAACACACAAAATGAAAATGTATGAGTCACTACAGACACTTGAGAGATACTTGCCAATAATTTCACACAGAAAAAATAACAGGAACATATAAATATATTTTCATATATTTGGTTGCGCCACCTGACATTTTTGGGTGCTCAAATTAAAAATACTAAAAAATAATGAACCTCAAAACTTTGAAATGTTGGTCAACTACTGAAATCTGTTAGAAAACATAATTCTTCTCTCAGAAATATGTTTTTATCCATTTTCAAAGAACTTTTAAAAAATACGTTTTTAGACCATCTTTTTGTCATTGACCCATATGTTTGGAAAAAAAATTGAAAACATTTTTTCAGGCCCTAAGAAGAAGAAAAATATCCTGACACAGGCTGATATGAATTTCCACCACATCAACCATTGAATTTAGGAGTAAATAACTTTTGAATAGGTGTCCACTGCAGTGACCACAGGGTTAGATTTCTTAAATGGCAGGAAGATACGTTGAGTTTATATGACACATACATAATTTAAGAAAATCAGTCATAACTAATTTTACATTTAAATAGCTTAGCATGGAATCATTTATGTAATTTTTAATCAACTCTATGAAAGAAAACCAAAGTTATGACTTTTGAAATCAAGTCAGATTGACCCAAAGACGACAGGAGGGTTAAACTAGTGGCTCCAAAACCTTTTTTTGCAGCACCCCTCTGTTACGACCTGGTAATAACTAGGGGTATGCAGGCCGAACAAATAAATTTATAAACCCAGGACAAGATGGTCAATGAAAAATAAGGCAGGAGAAAAATGGTCAATTAAAATGTATTTAATAAATAACTCAAGTCAATAATTACAAACAGAAAATACTCCTAGAGGGAAAAAACACGGTCTTAAATAAATCTGTCTGAATAAACCCAAAAGAAAACAGTACTAAATGAATATCACTCACCACTGAGCTTCTACTTTAAACCAACACAAAAACACAGCTCTAAGCCGACACACAGCCACACAAGGCGAAGTCAAAAACCACTGATGAGTTGAGAGAGTTGAGAAGGTTGGTTGGTGTCTGCAGCTGAGTCTTCCACACACAAGTGAACAAAAGAAGCTGAGCAGACAACACNTCAGAATTCTGAGAAAAAAGTCAGAATTCTGACTTTTTTCTCAGAATTCTGACTATTTTTTTTTTTTGGAATTTTTTTTTTCTCAGTGGCCCTAATCCTCTTCCGTACTCTTCCGTACATGTAACACCCTCTTTTGTAGAGGAAATCATTTTCATTTTTCAATCATCTTCTTCTCAATGAAATGGGTGTAATGTTGTGGTGTCACCACAAGATGTCGTGAGCAGTGTCTCTTGATGTGGCTAATAGGTCAAAGTTTAAAAAATGAAGTATCATGGGTCTGAGAGACAGAAATGTAATGTCACATAAAGGGCTGATTTATCGTTTTCTGATCGAAATCGCAATTTCAAACATCGTGATCATGTGATTGCTAAAGCTGTGATTTTTTTCCTGCTCCTGACTGACCCAGGATCTGTTATATCAGCTGTTTCACACACACCTGTCTTTGAGTGTGAGACTGTTGGAAAAAAATCCTTTTTTCTTTGGGATTGTTGAATTTTGAGTTGTTTTGTATTTTATTTAACTTGACACAATTAAGGATATTTTGTGCTACATCATTTTTAAAAGTTAAGAGTCAAAGATAGCTCTTTGTGTTCTTCAGTTTTTAAAACTAAAAACACAATTTAAAAAGTCTGGTTTAGAAATAACAGGAATAGGTGTTAGACTCAGGGTTTTGATAGAAGTCAAAATTTAACTATTTATCTAAAAATCTTTTTGTATTTATGTTGTAAAATTTTGACTTAAGTCTTAGAATTTTTGCTTTTTACATCAAAATTTAAACTTTAAATCTCAAACACTGCCTTTATATCACAACATAGACCTTTTATCTTAGACTTTTGTCGTCTTAAAATTTTGACCTTAAATGAGAAAGTTTGGACTTTTTTCACATAATGTTACATTGATTTCTTAAAATCTGACAGTTATTGACTTTTTGTCTCAGAATTTTGTCTTAATTCTCAAAATTTCCACTTTTCATATTACTTTTATTTTAAAGTTTGAAACAATTCTCACCTTCAGGTTTCATTTTCATCCTCACATTAGAGTAAAAGCTTTTGATGTTTCAATCGTTTGATATATATTTTTGTCACGTTTGTAAATGTTACTGTACATTGTGAAAACTTCACTAAAGTTTGATTTAAAGAAAATCGTGAATCAAATTGAAATCGCTGTATCTGCCAAAAAAATCTCAATTAGATTTTTTTCTGAAACCGTTCAGCTCTAGTTACATATCACGTTTTTAAATCAATGAAATCATTGTTATATCAACACTAAGTTTCAGTATGCTTGTATATTTTCATTCCCAGTCAAAAAGAACATGCAGTGATGAATTAAAAGCAGATTTTATGTGAAATAAAATCCCCATACACAGTGAAAAAGAAAGAAACAACACGAGAAGTGAGTGTGGTCAGTAGATTATATTATTTTCTTTAAAAAAAAGACTTCATTACAAGATTTCACTTCATTCAGATTAAACATGTTCAGAGTTTTAAACACTGTTCATCACATACTGCATAATAATACACACACAGCCGCGTTGTTCATTGTTCAGAGGACACACAGCTCTTTTCACCTGATTTAACTGTTCAGTAACAAAAAGTCAGATGTAGAAACACAAATGACGCTGAGATGAACGACAATCGATGCAAACTGCGACTGATTTAAAGGAGCATTCTGCTGTAGAAGTTTTCACATTTTTTAAAACGATATGAGGCAAATACTGGTAGAAATGTGGGTTTCCCATTTCTATTGAGAGTGTGTTAATATTTGAACATGACACACTCTTTCTTTCAGCACTCGCTCAGATCCTCAGCCAATCAGCTTTCATGTACACGATGACTAACTAATAGGAAGAAAAACTTGGTAGAAAGTGAAGCTTTGTCAAGTCTGTCACTCTAAATATTTCTTGAACGGAGGTCAGATGGACTGTTTCTGTCTGGAAATCTTAACGCTGACATTAAAAACTTCCACGACAGCATCGAGCAGATTTGTTCCACCTGTTGAAATTTCTGATCTGGGGGCGATTGTTGGCTGTGATCACATGCAGATACTTGCAGATAAAGAGGGAAATAAATCAACGTCAGGTTCCTGCAGACACCAAAACCTGCTCATACATGATTCGTACCCAATACTGCAAATGGAAACCGGAGAATTCCTCAAATTCTTTTGCAGAATCTACAAAGATGATCTGAAATGGGATCCTGGCGTCGCTCTAAGAGGAGAGGAAAGTAGTTTATAGGGACAGAGAATGAATCACTTATTGAGCTTCTTATATCCTCTGAAGTGAGAAAAAAGCACCTGCAACTTGTTTGTTAACACGAACTTGAGATGCCAGAATTGGGATGAAATGATTTCTGAGATATGATATGCACATTCTGCATAAAGAGCGCCTTTGATACAAGAAAGTTTGCATTTCAAATTTTGCACAGATCCTGTATTTAAATGCAGATATCTGCTGGGAGCCTGGTGCACAAACCTGTAAAACCTGCAGCTGATTGGCTGTAAACCTGTTCTGTTTCCTGCTTGGTTTGTTTCCAGACTTTTATCATCCGCTGTTTGGATTTTCTTCCAGATAAGGCTTGTAAAAACTACATGCTTTACCTTTTAACCGTATCCCGTTTAACTTTAAAATAACTCATTTTTTTAACTCACAAGGACGACAGAAATCAACTTAACTTATCTCCATCTGAGTGGTCCAAGGTCTATACTTTGTTATAAAAACGCTCGCTACATTTTGTTCACTTTTTGCAGACTGGTTCAGCCTTGAAGCGCACTTTTTAACAGCTAAAGAAAGAACAGAAAACCTACGAAGGCATCGAGACAAACTGATTAAAGCCATTAGTATTATCGTAATCTACATTCATCAAATGGATGATATCACTGAGCGTGTTCCTCTGAGTCTTTTGGACGAGTAAATAAGCTCAAACATCTAAGTTCTGTGTGGCGTCTACAGCTGCATCTTTGAATGAAACAGACACTTTTCTGTCTGTTTTGATTCGATTTGATGCTCTAAACTGTAACTACAAAGATGCACAGTGAGTCAAACTGTTTCTCTCTGAATTCTCTTCACGTCATCCCTCCACCCTCCAACAGACAACCAGCCCCCTCCCTCACCTTTAATTAAAGCAGAGTTCATGCATCACATCTCATTTCTGTCCGCCACATTCAGGATATTAGCGTTTCATGTTTTGCTTATTGATGAAAGATGCAGCCAAGCAGGGCTAAAAAACGAGTCCAAATCAAGACAAAAGGGAAAATAAACGTCTCCTCTTCTCTTTGTTTGTCCCTCTTCCTCTCTTTTCGGGCACAGTTTGGGTTTTTCTGTAGAGTTCTCGTAGAAAAGGCGCTGGGTTTTAGTCTCCTTTCGCCGCCGGGCTACATGATGATTCGCGGCTCTGGCACCGACTCGCTGATGGATTTATGAGGCAGGACGTTGGCACCGTTCAGGTAGAGCTCGTCGTTCACGATCACATCCTCCCCCAACACCGTCACGTTCTCCATACGCACCTGAAAACAGAGCAGGAGACGGGTCATCATCGAAACCACGTACTGATCTGGCAGAAATTCAGTCTGTAGTAACAGTTTCAAAAAACGTGTGTGATGCATAGTAGGGCTGAATGATTTGCTAAAATAATATAATTTTAATTTTTGGTGTATTTATTTCTATTTTCCCATCTTCTCTGTTTTTAAACAAACTCATCGTAGAACATGAACAGTTACATTAATTACAGCACAACAACAACAACCCACTACCACTACAACTGGGACTGATTTTTACACATTTTACTCACTTTACACTTCTTTTTAGCCACTTTTGGACCACTTTTTATTTACCATCTCAATATTTTCCAAGTTCACCCCCAATTTTTTGTCGCTTAAGCCCATTTTTGACACTTTACACTCTTTTCTTTGTCACTGTTCGACCATGTTTTGCTACAAACAGACCATTTTCAAAGTCTGATCCCAACTTTTTAGCCATTTTTGTTGACTCAACCATTTTAACCACTTACCACTGTTTTTGTCACTTTTTCTACCACTTTTGCTAATTACTGAATATTTTAAAGTTTCCTCCAAAAATTTTCTTGCTATTTCTTTGTTGCTTTTCGACCACTTTAGTCACTAGTGACTCTTTTTTTTTTGCCATTTTGGGCCATTTTTTCATACCTTCTCTCTAGTTTCCAGGTACTTTCCCAAATTTGTTCTTTTTGCCCATTTTTGACACTTTTCACCCTTTTCTTTGTCACTGTTCGACCATGTTTGATACAAACAGACCATATTTCCAAGTCAGATCCCAACTTTTTAGACATTTCCGTTGACTTAACCTTTTTTTACCACTTTCCACTGTTTTGTCACTTTTTTCACCATTATTTGCCACCTTCTGATTTTTTTAAAGTTTCTTCTAAAAAATGTCTTTCTATTTTTTTTATGCTTTTGGCCATTTTTGACACTTTTCACTCTTCTTTTGCCACTGTTAAACCAATTTTCCAAGTTTACCCCAACTTTTTTGCCGTTTTTATTGATTTGACCATTTCTATCACTTTTCACTGTTTTTTGTCACTTTTTTCCCAATTTTTGCAGCTTTTCGAATTTTTAAAAAGTTTTTAGAAGTCACCTTTTCCCCCCATTTTTGCACCTTTTTGAATTTTTAAAAAGTTTTACAGCTATTTTTTGTTGCTTTTTGACCACTTTAGTCGCTTTTCACTCTTTTTTACGCCATTTTGGACCATTTTTTATACCTTCTCTCTATTTTCCAGGTACTTTCCCAAATTTGTTCTTTTTGTCCATTTTTGACAATTAACACTCTTTTCTTTGTCACTATTCGACCACTGTTTGCTACAAACTGACCATTTTTCCAAATCTGATCCCAACTTTTTAGCCATTTTTGCTGACTTAACCATTTTTTACCACTTTCCACTGTTTTTGTCACTTTTTTCACCATTATTTGCTACTTGATGAATTTTTTGAAGTTTCCTCCAAAAATTTTCTTGCTATTTTTTTGTTGCTTTTGGCCATTTTTGACACTTTTCATTCTTTTCTCTGTCACTGTTCGACCATGTTTTGCTACAAACTGACCATTTTTCAAAGACTAATCTCAACTTTTTAGCTATTTTTGTTGACTCGACCATTTTTACCACTTTCCACTGTTTTTGTCACTTTTTACACCATTATTTGCTACTTTCTGAATTTTTTAAAGTTTCTTCTAAAAAATGTCTTACTATTTTTTTGTTGCTTTTTTGGCCATTTTTGACACTTTTCATTCTTCTTTTGCCACTGTTCAAACAATTTTCCAAGTTTTATCCCAACTTTTTGCCGTTTTTATCGACTTGACCATTTCTAGCACTTTTCACTGTTTTTTGTCACTTTTTTCCCCATTTTTGCTGCTTTTTAAATTTTTTAAATGTTTTCTAGCTATTTCTTTGTTGCTTTTTGACCATTTTTGTCACTTTTCACTCTTTTTTTTGCCATTTTGGGCCATTTTTATACCTTCTCTCTATTTTCCAGGTACTTTCCCAAATGTGTTCTTTTTGTCCATTTTTGACACTTTTCACTCTTTTCTTTGTCACTATTCGACCACTGTTTGCTACAAACTGACCATTTTTCCAAATCTGATGCAAACTTTTTAGCCATTTTTGCTGACTTAACCATTTTTTACCACTTTCCACTGATGTTGTCACTTTTTTCACCATTATTTGCTACTTTTTGAATTTTAGAAGAATTTTGTTGCTATTTTTTGTTGCTTTTTTGACCATTTAAGTCGCTTTTCTCACTTTTGATACCACTTTTGGACCAATTCTTGCAATTTTTTGAGTAGTTTCTGGTTTTGTCCCAATGGAAATACCAATTTTTGTTTTTTTTTTGCAATTTTTGCAAAACCTCAAATTACATTTTGTTGCTACCCTTTGCTGAACTAGGAAAATTGTTATAAAAAAGCAAAAAAGAGCAAAAATTGATGTGTATTGGCAAAAATTGGGAGGAAACTTGAAAAACAGTCAGAAACTCCCAAAACCTTTTGATGTAATGTAATATTCTAAGTTTTTTAGACACTTAATTTTAGGTTTTTATGATCTGGAAGCTGTAAAAATATCATCCTCTTCAATATAGCAATTGATAACAACACTATGATAATAATTGCAATTGTATTATTTTTCAGCCCTAGTGCACACGACCTGCTACTTTGACATTTAGTATGTAGTAGGTGGTTTTGAAAACAGCGACAGTACTGTATAAATTTTGTTAAGTTTGTCAATAGCTGAAGGATCTTGTCAGCGCCCATTCCAGGGTCGTTTTAGCCTCATGACCTTTTGACCCATGTGACCTCCATCATTCACTCACCCACTGTCCGACAGTGGAGCTCCACCCCACGATGCAGCTCTCCAGCCAAGAGTGTGATCGAACCCTCGCTCCCTTCAGCACCGTGCAGCGTTTTATCCTCACCCCGTTCTCCACCACCACGCCCGGACCGATCGTGACGTTCGGACCGATGGTGCAGTTCTCTCCGATCTGAGCCGTCGGGTCCTGCAGAGCGAAGCCAGGAAAGAGAGTCATGAAACAGAACGATTATTCACGTGACACGTTAGCACCATCGAGCTGAACTCACCACGAGAACGTTGCCGAGGAAACCGGGCCCCGTGCGAAGCCGCTCAGGAGCGTGTTGTCGAACTGACTGAAGGTACATACACATTCCTGTCAGGAAATCTTTGGGCTGACCAATGTCCATCCAGAAACCTATAAACAGACAAACAGACAGGAAAAAAGAAACACACACAGAGACAAGACAGACACAGAAAAGTAAATGTGTGAAAACTTAATATCATTGTAATTGTTGAAAGGATAAAAAGTGAGGAAACCTTTAATGATATTTATTTGGGAACATGTTCCAGCTCTAAAATAAGTCTCATGATCTGAAAAACAGTCTGAACCGGTCGTTGATGTTTTCACAGCGTTAATCCGCACAGATCCACAGACTTGTGAGGTTTTCTAAAGGACAAGAGGATCTACTCTGTTCACTCGGACTAAAAAACACGATGGGAGGAAGGTTGAACTGCTCAGCTAAAGGAAACACGACTCTAAAACTTCCTCAGGACGACACGAAAAAACCAAAACTTACGTCTGGTAGAGCTTTGAGCTGCGAGGTCAGAGCGAGCAAACAGGTCATAAACTTCACTTTCTCTAAATAAATAAAATGATTGTAGTGATCTGTGCTGTTAAAAATAAAAAAATGAAGTTACCCTGAAGCTCCATGGCGTACAGGTGTCCCTCCTCTGCCATGACGGGGAAAATCTCCTTCTCGATGGACGTTGGTCTCAGCTGAGCACAGAAGAGTCAAACACAATAAATGACAGAGCAGCTTTAAAAGTGTGTGTGTGTGTGTGTGTGTGAGACTCACCTGGATCCTGCCGAGCATGCTGGGATTGAAGATGTAAATGCCAGCGTTGATTTTGTTGGAGACGAAGACCTGCGGCTTTTCCACGAAGCGATGTATCCGCCCGGTGTCGCTCTCAAAGACGACCACGCCGTACTTCGAGGGCTCCTCCACACGAGTTACCTGAACACAGATTCAGAGTTTAAAAACTAAAATGAAAGTTTCCAGCACTAAAAACGGAACAAAATAAAATAATGAGGCCAAAATAATGTAAAATTCTTCAAAAACCTCTAGAGAAAAACGAAGTGACAGTTTTTCTGTTCTCTCTTATGTAAATTGATACTTAATACGGTTGTTTACACTCAACTGTGAGGAATGAATCCAAAAAATATACACTGAAATACTTTTGGCTCTATTTTTATATGAATGTGTTTCTTCATTTTTATTTATCATGACAAACCAATGAAGCTGAGAGTATTAAAACAGAAAAATTGAGCTTTTTTTTTTTAAAGCGTTCATTTCACTTTGAGCTACCACTAATCAAAACTTGTAAATTATCAAATTCACTGTAACTTTTTTGTGTTTTCAATCAAACTTAAGCCAAATAACTTAGTGGAAAAGCACCTTTGGACTCTAAAAATGCAAAAAAAAAAATCTTATCTGCTTTCTCAATATCTCTCTCTCTCTCTGGTGAATTTACTTTACTGTCCCCTTTTAGTGTGACACTTTCCTTCAGATCTGTGGTTCTAAACTGGTGGTTTGGGACCCAAAAGCAGGTCACAGATGGGTCAATGACAAAAAGAGGGTCTAAAAACATATTTTTAAAAAGTTCTTTGAAAATGGATAAAAACATATTTCTGAGTGAAGAATTATGTTTCCTAACAGATTTCAGTAGTTGACCAACATTTCAAAGTTTTTAGATTCATTGTTTTTTAGTATTTTTAATTTGAGAACCCAAAAATGTCAGGTGGCGCAACCAAATATATGAAAATATATTTATATGTTCCTGTTATTTTTTCTGTGTGAAATTATTGGCAAGTATCTCTCAAGTGTCTGTAGTGACTCATACATTTTCATTTTGTGTGTTTCATTTCTTTTATTTGTGAATAAGATAAATAATTTGATGTTAAAATAACATTTCACATTATTACATTGGTTGTTCCACCTGACATGGAAATTGTTCCAGTCACGTTACTTCACTTTTTTGGAAAAAATAGTCATAAAGTCTCTTTAGATGTTTGAAAAGGTGAGCCAGTGTTTACAGTAAACCCGAGGAGACCGACTACGTCAAAGGACAAAGGACAAAATAAGAGAAGTGAAATTTTATTTTCAGATTACAATGCCAACGTGGTGGGACTGTTTTGACAAGGTGAAAATTACGGGACAAAACTTTTTTACATTTCTCAACAGCTTGAAAATTCTTTTTATTTGCAAAGAATGTTTCATTTAAAAAGGTTCAAGCATAAAATAATGCCACTGTATTTTTAATTTCCATTTACAATAACTGACATTCAATTTTTAGAGTTTAATTACTGTGGATACTTGTCAGGACGGTTGCTGGTGGACTGTAAAACCCCCAAACTCCTTGGTTTTGTGTTTTTTTGTACAATATATTTAATAGTTTAAAGATGTGTTCAAATAACACAGGTTTCATAGAATAAAGAAATACATGTGATGAAATACTCAATTCATGATGGAAGGAAATATTGCACTCAGACACAAAAAAAGGGACGTCACGTCATTGACCCTTATCCATTTTCATTTGGTCGTGGATTTGTGTCCTGATAAAAAAAGTCATTTGAGGTTGTTTCCTCTTTTTTTTTCATTGTAGTCAGATACTTCATTCACACTCCAGCCCTGTAGGTGGCAGTGCTGCATCTTAATGCTCACCATAACACAAACAAAACAAAATTTGCGGAAAGTTTACACTGCAAAACTGAAATATAAGCAAGCCATTATGTCTTATTTGTAGTAAAAATTGTCTTTTTTTTCGCGATTTGAGCCACATTCACCAGACCAGGTCATAAAAATGTCTTATTTCAAGTTATTTCAGGACAAAAATGAGGTGTAAATTGCTTGTAACAAGTCAAAAAAATCCGCCAATGGAATAAGAAAAATTCGCTCCTGAAGTTTCTTGAAATTAGAAAGATGTCTTAATACAATTTTTTTCTTACAACCTGGTGAATGTGGCTCAAATTAAGAACAATAAGACAATTTTTACTACGAATAAGACATAACAACTTGATTAGATTTCAGTTTTTGCAGTGTAGGAAAGTCCTGGATCTATACAGGTTGAGAACAAGTGCACAGACCAGTTTGGGGGAAAAACTCTCTCTGTTTCCTCTCTGTTACTCACCACGATGGTCCCCTCTTTGCCGTGGTTGCGGTGAAACTGCAGCAGGTCTTTGAAGGGAAAATCACAGATGACGTCTGAGTTGAGTACGAAGAACGGCTCGCTGTCTACGTTCAGGAGCTCTCGAGCCAACGCCAGGGGCCCCGCTGCACAGACACAAAGATTTATTTCATTTTTGTTAACTATAAGAAATGACACAGTTATATTTAAGCTGTCACACTTCTTTGCTTTGTTTCTTCTTGTTGTTTCTCTAAACCAGGGGTTCCCAAACTTTTCCACCTGTGACCCCCAAAATAGCAGCGTTAGAGACTGGCGACCCCCTGCTGTGGTACAACACTAATGGGACAATCCAAAAACAGACAAAAACCAACAAAACCCTCCTGAGGATACTTAATTTAACTGATCGATAGAAAATTTACCGACTAATGTGCACTTTGCTGAGTTCACGGCATCAAACTTGAACAAAGAAATGTGAAAAACAGATAAAACATTTTCTGTTTGCATAATTTTATATAATCTTTCACCCCAATTTTTGCTTTTATTCTCACAATAATGGATAAAATGTTCTTGAATTGTTCATAGTTTTCGATTTTGGGACACATTCCATGACCCCCTATCGATGTCTCGCGACCCCCCAAAGGGTCCCGACCCCCACTTTGGGAACCACTGCTCTAAACTGGTGTGTCTGAACTCACCTGTCCCCAAAGGCTCCTTCTCATGAGACAGAGAGATACGAATCCCCAGCTGAGGATAAAACAGAAACATTTATGTTACGAGAGAATCCACCTGATTCTGACAGCCTGAGTTACAAGTGTGAGGACTTTTTATCTGATTATCAAAGTGACTGATGATGCTTTTTATTCACCTACAAAAGCAAAAAAAAGACAGCCAGCTACAAAAAAAGTACTCAGGTGCTCTTTTGACTCTTACAGTTGTGCTCAAAAGTTTACATACCCTGGCAGAACTTAGGATTTTTTGGCCTGTTATATGAATGATAACACAAAAACTTTTCTGTCACTCATGGTTAGTGGTTGGGTGAAACCATTTATTAACAAACAACTGTGTTTACTCTTTTTTAATCATAATGACAACAGAAACTTACAAAATGACCCTGATGAAAAGTTCCCCTCTCCCAGTTCTTAATTGCGTGTATTTCCCCCTTTAACATCAACGACAGCTTGTTCAGAAAACACGAGCAACACCTACTCCCAGAAATAAAAGAGTCTACCATTTTGACTGGTAAGAAGAACCGTTTTTCGGAGGTCAAGGACATTTAAGAACGAGACAGAACGTACTTGACGTCCAAACTCTAGAGGGGTCTCACCGAGTTACTATAACTCCAGTGGAGACTGAGATGGCCACTCCAGAACCTTCACTTTCGTAGCCATTCAAACCCATTTGTGTCAACTTGTTTGCATATTATCAGGCCAAAATCACCAGAGAATGTAAAAAGAGTACACACAGTTGTTTGTTAATAAATGTCGTCACCCAACCACTAACCATGAGTGACAGAAAAGCTTATGTTATCACTCATGTTCTCTGAAAAATGGACAAGAAATCAACAATTCTGCTAGGGTGTGTAAACGTATGAGCATGACTGTATTTGTGCGTGTAATAAAGCAGCTTTTTATCGTACGTACTCTCTCCTCCTGGACTCTCATCTCTCTCTCCAGCAGCTCGGACATGTAGCTCACCGCCAGAACAACATGGTTCACCCCGGCCTGTGCACACAAAAACACACGTTAAAAACTTTTAAAAGCAAAAGGAGTAAAGAGAAACCTCCCCTCCCTCTGTTTGTCTGTCTGAGGCTCCCATAGATTAGACGCATGGAGATCCTCCTCACCTTCACCAGAGCCTCCACCTGGTGCATCAGGATGGGTTTGTTGCAGAAATCCACCAGCGGTTTGGGGACGCTCAGGGTGAGCGGTCTCAGCCGGGTCCCGTACCCCCCCACCAGGATCAGAGCCTTCATTTCCTCAGCTGTTAGCGACCGTTAGCGTTACCTCATTAATGATGACACAGCAGAAAACCTGAGAGGAGAGAAGAGACACAGTCACACAGGAGGCAAAGATTAAAGATTATCTTTTTCTTAGTCTGAAGCTGTGCACGAGAAGATTTATTAAACATAAGAATAACACACGTCAGACACTTTTAGAAATCCTGCTGTAGCTACAAAAGTGTAGCACAAAACAAACAGAATTATTATCATAGTCAATCATAGTAATGTCTTTCCACAGGCCATGACACTGATTAACATTTAAACCTGATATAATAACAACAACTTATTATCATAAGCAGCTACAGCCTGTTTGTCTGTTTCTCATTTGCGCATTCGTTTCCATTTTGGTTGCACATCTAATGTCCTTATTCATTGCACTATTTAAATTAAATGTGTATATATATTTTCACACAGAGAGTACAGTGAAAAACC
Organism: Thalassoma bifasciatum; assembly: GCA_008086565.1. NCBI lineage: Eukaryota > Metazoa > Chordata > Actinopteri > Labriformes > Labridae > Thalassoma > Thalassoma bifasciatum. Next base: position 117,156 of record RPOG01000488.1, on the reverse strand, counting down.
AAAGTCATATTCCTCGAACGCTTCTTAAAGACACTTGGCGAATAAAGGTGATTCTGATTCTGTAAAAAGAAACATTTTGCAAGTACTTTTCTACAAGTAAAAAGATTCTTTTCAGCTTCCAGATTTAACAGGATGAAGAAACAGTTTCAAATTTTAAACAGAAAAGTTTCTGAGAGTTTGATGAAAAGGATCCCTAGAGGTTCATTCTTCTGTGAGAAACTGCGTGAGCAAGTAGTTCAACTGTTTGTTCTTGAATTAGTGGATTTTAGGGCTGGGCAATTAGTTGCAAATTAGATTTGATCACAATATGGCATGCTGCAATATTCTTATCGCAGACAGTGCAATGTTTCTTCAACCTGAAATGTGTCAGAATATCAGATACAATTTGTTGCAACAAATTGAGAACTCAACCAAAGAATCACATTGCTGAAAACTACCTTTGCAAGAGCAACAATCTTAAGTGAAGAAAAGAGGCAGGCATAGCAAGAAGTAGCGATAAAAATAAGTCTGAGGTGGCAAAAATGTTCAAAAAGAACAAAAATGGAAGGACAATTGACAGATAACTTGGAAAATAGTCAGAAAGAAGCAAAAAATGGTACAAAAGTGGGGAAAAAAAGGATTGTAAAGTGACTTAAACCCATAAAAAGCAGTCAAAAAATTGTCATTGGTTATTGTAATGCTGCAATTAGTGTTCATTTTCAAAAATGTCTCTCATCTAAGATGGGATCCCAAAAATAATTGCATTGTAAATCGTAATTGCAACAATTAATTGCAGTTAAAATGATTGCGATAAGATTCTTTTTCAAAATTGTTCAGCCCTAGTGAATTTCATCATATTTAATATCACATTAATATTAAGGGAAAAGGACCGAAACTCAAGACATGACTCTATAGTGGAAATCTCCACATGAGCTCAAAATCACTTCTGTCCAGTTTTGTTGTTGCTGCCAAATGAAAAAAAAATGCTGGTTCAAACTCTACCACGCAAAAATGAAACCATATGAAAACATGAACCAGAAATATCGTCAGATTCCTGGGGTCATTAGTTTTTTCACAGGTGTGTTAATAAAACAAGATTCAGTCGACAGAACAAACTAACAACTTTCCAATAACACTGGGGAACACAATTTTTCTTGAGTTAGGTCTAACAGCTTTTTTTAACTAATTTTTGGGCGCAGAATCCAAAACTGATCTCAGATTTTCTCTATCACGTCAAGTTTTAGAACCATAGGACGCCTGTTTTCTTGAAAAACACTGGGGAACAATTTGAAAAAATTCCACTGATTTTTTTTTAATTTTGTTTATCTGGAGGGTAAGCTGGGGAGAAAAAAACTTGACGTGCTAGAAAAAAAACCCTGACTGCAATTTTAGAATCAGCATGAAAATCTAACTCGAGAAATTGTTTTTCAAATTGTTCCCCAGTGTAATAATTGTTGAAAAGGAGGCTCGTTTGTGTATTGTTTAATCAAAAATTCATGATTTAAGGCAACAACTCAGTAAAGTATTTCACATATTTCCTGTCTATAGATGATATAAATGTTAGTTTTCTATCACTGTGGATGTTACAGCTGCTTGTATAGAGGTCAATGACGTGACGTCCCCTTTTTTGTGTCTGAGTGCAATATTTCCTTCCATCATGAATTGAGTATTTCATCACATGTATTTCTTTATTCTATGAAACCTGTGTTATTTGAACACATCTTTAAACTATTAAAATATAACATGTTTTTTTGTGTTTTGGTTCCTCAAACCCCCAAAATGTCAGGTGGTGCAACCGTCCTGACAAGTATCCACAGTAATTAAACTCTAAAAATTGAATGTCAGTTATTGTAAATGGAAATTAAAAATACAGTGGCATTATTTTATGCTTGAACCTTTTTAAATAAAACATTCTTTGCAAATNTGGAAAAGTTTGTAGATTTCTCTGAAATACTGATAAAAAAGGTTTTTTCACTTCATTGGTGACTGGAACAATTTCCATGTCAGGTGGAACAACCAATGTAATAATGTGAAATGTTATTTTAACATCAAATTATTTATCTTATTCACAAATAAAAGAAATGAAACACACAAAATGAAAATGTATGAGTCACTACAGACACTTGAGAGATACTTGCCAATAATTTCACACAGAAAAAATAACAGGAACATATAAATATATTTTCATATATTTGGTTGCGCCACCTGACATTTTTGGGTGCTCAAATTAAAAATACTAAAAATATGTTTTTAGACCCTCTTTTTGTCATTGACCCATGGATCAGATTCCATCCTTTGTTTGGATCAGGGGCCAGATTTACAGGCTGCTTGACAAGTTTAACCTGAATATCACTCCGGACAAGTTTCCCTCCAAAGACTGGGGAGAGATAACGTTTGAATGAATTTGAAATATTTTAACAACACTTTTATAGTTGATTAAAAACTGAGAGTGTTGCTCAAACATGAAGTCACATGACAGAGAGTCATCCTCCTTTTCTGTGAATGAAGAGTTTCAGGTTCATGGGTTCATCTCAGGTCCTGGAGGTTCATTCATTTACTACAGAAATCTGATTAAACTCTCATGTTGTTAAAATTATAGGATGTTTTTTAATAGAGAAACAGGTGCACACAGGTGATAGATCAGATCAGAGCAGGTGGATCAGGAGGAGCTAACATCACTGTTACATCCACACACAACTACTTTGTTTACTCTGTTTACTCCACCGTGAATTACAGTTATTTATGAATGAACAGGATCATGTTTGTGACTGAAGTGTGTGTGAGGAGCTCAGAGATAAATATAGAACAAACTGTGCTCATGTTTTCAACTCTGACACAATGAAGTGACAGTGATTGTAGCTAACTCACTTTAGCACAGAATCACGTGTTTACACCTGTTTCTCTTACGTCACTAACAGTTACCTGCTCTTATTTAAAGGCTGTAATAAATAAAATAAATAAAAATAAAACTCACAGATTAGTTTCACCAAAGGCTCCCGGGGATTTCTGAATCTCTCAAGCTCTGGGAATGACACGTAAGATGGTTCAAATCCCAATTCCTTGTTTGGTTTCCTGTCCAGCCGGTTAGCATCAAGTTAAACCAGCTGATTACATAAACATCCGGTTTGGATTTTCACAATAAAACCTCATTAGGTTTATAGTCTGTATTAGGGTGACCATATTCTGTTTCTCTGAAAAGAGGACTCTCACCCCCCATCCCCCACCCCACACACATATACACACACACATTTTTAGGGGTTTTGCGTGGGTCAGGGGGCTTTCTGTGCTTCTAACTCAGGTTAAACAAATATTCTGAATTCCCCAGAAAAGAACACTTTACCTGGATATACTGAGAAATAGCCCAAAACACTCACAAAAAGTTTCTTTATGAATACTATATTTATCAATTTAAAGCAATTCTCCTAAACAATATCATCAGTCACATACAAATATGGCATGTTCTAGTCTTTAATAGTTATTGACTCAAGTTCTGTAGGAACACAAGTATTCAGATGTTTAACAAAATAGGAAATAATCACCTCTCTTAAGTCTGACACTTACACCTTAGTTAGGAAAAGTGAGGTAGAGAACCATTCTTCAAGATAACCTCCCAATTATCAGTTACATAAAAATAGAAAAAATGCCTCAAAATGTTAAACAAAAAGAAAAAAGAGAGGTAGCCTATTCTTCAGTGTTTTGTTGTGGTGATATGGGTTTGCAGATCGTTGGAACCATTATTAGCCACAGAGACATAAGTTCCAGCTTTGCAGACTGTACATTCTGCCTCCCATTTGTCACGAACCGGACGTAAACAGGGGAACTTTTTTTTCTCATTTCATCAGTGAAATGACATTTACGTTTCGGCATTTTCTTTCTGTTCGAGTGTTCTCTGGCAGTGTGTCTACCTGCCTGTCAGCCTGAGTGAGTGAGTGTGGAGCGCCTCTGTGCCTATTTGTGAATTAATGAATACATGTTCCGGGGTTCAGCTCAAACTCCACCTCTCAGAGCGTGTTTCTAACGGAACCATTCAACGTGAATGATAAATACACTGTTCTGTGACGCGCTCAAGCGAGGCAAGATCAAAAACCCGGACATTTGAAGGATTTTATAAACCCCGACCGGACAGGCTCTTAAAAGAGGACATGTCCGGGCAAAAGAGGACGTATGGTCACCCTAGTCTGTATAATCATGGATGCAATGACAGTCACCTCTGACTGTGGTCTCCACAAAAACTGCTCCCCCTGGTGGCTGGTTGCAGTATTGGTCATAATCTCTGCCTCTTAATGCATTCCAGATGAGCGGTGGAAAAACTTATTGAAAAAAATGTAATCACACATGGTACATGTGTTTCTCTCATCATTCCGTTGTGGTGATATGAATGTGTTATTTACCTGCATTGTGTTGGTTTTTTATCATCTTTTTAGACATTAAAAAGTGGGTTATAAGTTTCATTTTACAATAATTGACAGCTACAGTTTGTGTGTAATTTTTGTCTGGGATATAAGAAACTTCAGGAAAGACATCCAAAAAGATATTAGACTTTCAAAAGAGAAAAATAAAACTATTTTCTTTGCGTTTCTGTTACCTGGTTCCACCCAAATCTACTGTGTAGACTCTGGACACACAATGGCGGCTCCAGTAACAGGGTTTCTTTTGCTTCAAAACTGTACAACGGTAAAAGGTGACGCCTCGCTGTCCATTCTTTATAGCTGAAATTGTCTTCCTGTTGATGATACTATAACAACATTTGGTAACACTTTAGATTAGGGAACACATATTCACTATTAACTAGGTGCTTATTAACATGCATATAAGTAGCTTACAAGCTCCTAATTAGTATTTATTAATCACGCATTAACCCCTTATTCTACCTGTATTGCACCATGAATTCAGACTTTTCCATATATTAACTACTAATTATTACTTATTGACTACAAATTAATGACTATGTGTTCCCTAATCTAAAGTGTTACCCAACATTTTAATGATTTCAAGACAGACATTTGATTATTGTTAACTCTTTTTATTTACTTGTTGGAAACCGTGAAAAATGTTACTATTAAAGTGACAGAAAGCAATAATTCACCAGAGACGAATGGTTTGAAATAATTTTGGTTATATTTACAATGGAAAAGTTTACCTATATTTTGAGATATCAAAAAGTTGAATTTTATTTTACTTGGAATAAGTTTGTGCCCCTTTACTCCCCCAAATGACACAATTTTAATGTAAACTCCCTTTGTTTCTTTTGTTCCTAGTTTGGTTCCTTGTGTGAGACGTAGACATATGTGGATGTTAAATGAATATTTTTAATGTAAACAGAGATAATGAATGTGTACAAAATTTTGTGAGAAAGGTCAGAAAAGAAGATGTGTAAAATTCTACATATGTGTAATATATCAAAAACTGGAAAAGTACTGTGAAAAAGAAATGTTTAATTGTATGTCAAAGAAATTGTCTTTTCCGTCAAAAAAATAAAGAATTACAAAAAAAACCCCAATAATTCATACATTTTGTTTCTGCTTTTAATTTTGGCACTACACGTGAGTTTTCAGTGCATTATCTAGATTAAATTAAAAGGTTGGTTGAATTTAAATTTTGTGGTTTGATAGAGACATTTGTTTAAAACAGAGGATGCGAGCTCCAGACTTTTATTTTGAAGGTAAATACATTTTTTTCCGGTGTAGCTTTTTAACACCCGCGAACTTAACAGTCCACCTCTCACTTCTGTAACTAACTGAGGGGTGTTACATTTCCAACTGTAGATCTGAATCTACATCTTTTATCTGAAATCAACTGAAAAGCATTTTAGATTTACTTATACCCTTTTTGTGAACATATATACAGTTCCGTCACTGCTCTTTATCTATTTACTTAAACTGTATTAACACTTTCGTATATCACACCCCCACAGTGTGAGACAGTGGTTTGTTCCAATCGCTCTGGTCCCGCCCCTTTTCTCCATCTCGACCAATCAAAGAAAAACAGCGTGGCGAGCGAAGGTGGTGCTGCTGAATTCATTGACAGAATTTACATTTATCAAATATTTACTAAAAAGTATATTTATTTTCACAAATATGTAAAATAAAAAATAAGTCAAACAGTTTAATATCACTCAATTAAACCTCTAAAACTGATCAACAACAAAAAGCGGTAAGAATTATATTTACTTAAGGATTATATTTTTCTTTCAATGGGAATTTCTTTAACCATCACCAGTTATCTTTAACTTTTTTTATCCCATATTTCTTTTAATGAAAAATAAGATAAAATTCAGTAAAATTATTGATTAGTATCCTCAGCATACTTTGTTCGATCTTTTTAAATTTTATTAGTATAACTGATATGAATCTATACGTTTTACTTAAATATATTTTTCAATGTATTTTCACATTAAGAGTATTGTCAAATATTCACCCTTTAAGAAAACCTTCATATATAAAATTAAAGATTAGAAAAAAACACATTACTCATAATTGACTATTTTTTATTTGTAATTTTGTTTTCTCTTGTTCTGTTCTTTTCTATTTTTTTCCCCCAAATAAGAAAAATCCTCCTTCTCCTATTTCTAATTCAAGCTCTGTAATTTATTGTTTTCTTAAATAAGTATATTTATATGTGAGCCGTGAACGCCCTTATGTAAGTAACGTTCTCTTAAGGTTTCAGTAAAGGTGTATAGAAAAAAATATCAAAATATGTGACTTCATGATGATATTTAAGGAGTGGCAAAGCTTCAGAAGTGAAGCTTGAATTTTACATTTTTCAATCACTTTTAAAAATTTAGGAGAAAAAACATAATGCAACATTTTCTATTTTTCTGGAAGGCATGTAGCCTGAGAAATTGGGTTAAATAGTTTCATAATATTTGAAAATGTTTCCCCTCAGTGTTGGAGGTTGAAACTACAGTGTGGATGAATGAGTGAGGAGTTGACAAACGTGTTTCCAACATGACTTTAATGCTGTAAAATCAAACTTTCATAAATGACAAAAGAGCAACTGAACACACTCCCTTTTATTTTTGAAAAAAAAGAGATAAATAAAGATAAAATACAAGTCCAAATTCTCTCCAAAGCCTCATAACTCAGCCGTGTATCATCGTCTTTTATCAGATACAAACACTGAATATCAGTGATTAAAATTCATTCACTGTTCTGTAAAAATGCAGTTTAACACTTTCACACCAGCTCAGATATTATTTCATCTTAAAGGCATCCAGTTAATCTGCAGGAAGACTTTTCTCTGCTCAGACTTCATTCAGACATTGAGAAAGTCGATGATGGTTAAAAGTCAAAGGTCAAAGGTCATGGGTCCCAGCGCAGGTCACAGATCAGAGCGATGTGGTCGGAGGGATGAGCAACGCTGGGCAGAGCCTCGTAGGTGGTGACCTCCTGGTGACTGGGCAGAGGAATCACCTGCTCCACCTGAATCACACACACACACACACACACACACATACACACACACACACACACACACACACACACACACACAGATGTTAGCTCCTCAGTACTTTCTCCAGTGCTACAAAGTCACGTTCATTTATTAAGGCTGAACGATTTGCAAAAATAATCTGATTGCTGTTATTTTTCCCTTTGTTGCAGTTGCTATTTAATGTGCAACTATTTCTAGGTTCTCCATCTTATGTACAAAGAAAAGAAATAAATCACTCCTTTTTAAAAAGAGAAACATATCAGATAAATACAACTAGGAATAAATAACTTTTTTAAAAAGAGGAGCTGTTTCCATTCACGTGGCAAATTTGGTATCAATTTCCATATTGAAGGAGATGATCTTTGTTTTTTCATTCTCATTTTGAATAAGGAAAACACAAATACGAGGGAAAAAGGAATGATTTTTTTTAAGAAAAAGAAAAGAAATCCATAAAAGATGCTCTGTTTGCATCCAAAGAGAAATTTCAAGTTAGAATATAATGAAAAAGTTTTCAAAAACTTGTGTCATTCATTTCAGAGAGTGACACCCAGATATTATATAGACTATATTATATAAACTCGTTATACATAGAGTGAATTATATCAGTGTCATTACCAAATACCAAGACTGCTTTTCGCCCATTTTAGTCAGTTTTTACTCTTTTTTTGCAGCTTTTGGCACATTTTGTTCACACTTCCTGACTATTTTTTGGGGTTTTCTCACATTTTTCACCCATCGTTGCTGCCTTTCCACCATATTTGCCACCTTAAACTTATTTTTAAAGCTACTTCTTGCCTTTTTTGCCACTTAAGTTTTCAACAGTTTGTCTCTTTGGTTGAGCAGGGTTCAGTTACAGTGGTGAAGAGTGGAAAACATCTACCTCAAAAAAGGTTTAAATGATATTCCGACACATTTCAGGTTAAAGAAATGTCTGTGATTAGAATACTTCAGCATGACTTATCCCTCATGTAACAAACTCCGTGTCTCGGCGTCCGTACCTGCATGTTTTCTGGCTGGATGAAGATATAATCCAAGCAGCCGTGAAATCCTCCGACGTAGTTTGTGTAGGCGGGTTTTCCGCAGGCGCTGAGCAGTGGAGTGAAGTCAGAGATCAGCTCCATCCTGCAGGACTCCTCTGGTCCTGAACTGCTCCAGTCTGCATGTTCTTGAGGAACAGACGCTTCACTGAGCAGCTGGAAAACACCTGAGCTCAGGAGGAAAGAGGAGACGCCATGAAAACAGATGAAGTTTTAAATTTTAACATTTGTGTGTAAAAAACTGTTGAGGAAACTGAGGTTAAAGATGGAGTAAATACTGTCAGAGAGTTGTGCTTTTGTTGCATTAGTATCAGCTGTGAAGTTACCTGAGTTAGGAACTGAGTTCAAATCCCCACAGAAGACGAGAGGAGCTCCAGGTGCGACTGTGCTGATCACATGACTCAGGTGTTTGAGGGCCACGCCCATCTGGACCAAACGGATGTTTCCTCCTTCAAAGAAAAGAGTCAGTTCATTAAAGTTTGGGCTGAATCTTTTCTGTCAGTGATTCAGGAGTTTTTACATAAAGCTCTTTCACCTTTAGGATGCCAGTACAGGTGTGTGTTGGCCACACACACTTTCCTTCCTGCTTTATTCAGGTCCTCCAGCACAGTCACCTGCAGAGAAATGAGTTTTTAGTAAAGAAGAGAAAACCCAAAGGAGTCCAGTTTGTAAAAAAGAATCCAAAAGTCTTCCTGCTCTTTGTGAAACTGAGTTTTTTCATTCGTACCTGCAGCGTGGTGGATCTCTGCAGCGTCTTCTCCTTCACGGCGCCGTGAGCAGACAGTTTCTCCAGCAGCTCCGAGTGGATGGGGTCAGAGGTCAACGCTTCACTTAGCATGATGTCATGTTTACTCAGCAGCTTAAATTTTGACCTGGAAAGAAAAACATGATGTAATCTTTAATGGTCTGGCCTAAATCCTGGATTTAAAAGGTTACAGTCACTTTAAATGCTGTTATAAAATAAAATAAAAATAAATAGAAAAGAGAGAATCTGACTCCAGCAGAGGAAACATGTTTCTCTGTGGATGGATCCTGAACAGCAAATGTGAGGATCAGCTTAGATTTAGAAGTTGAAATGAATAAATGACACAGGGATGCAAAAGGAAAAAGATCTATTCCAGGAGGAAATGTTGGTAAAAATGTTCTGTTATTTCACAAGAGCAGAAGAACACCCCACTGAAGCTGCATTTCACACAAACAACAGGAGATTAATCGTAATTTTTCCCTGCTGTAAAATTCTAATCGCAAAGTGACAAGTTAAAAGTGGCAAAAAACAGCAATAACAAGCAATAAGAGTAAACTAAAAGAGGCAAAAATGGTCAGAAAGCAGCAAAAAAGAGCATAAAGTGACTAAAATAAGCAAAAAGCAGTAATGAAAAGCAAAACTGGTGTTGAATGCACAGAAAATGCCTGACAATTCTACGTAAAACATCCTTCTGATCTAATATAGTTCTCCAATTTTCTGAGACTATATTTTGGGTTTTTATAATCTGTAAGCTATAATAATCAACATTTCAAGGACAAAAAAAACTTGAAATAATTCACTTTATGTATGTATTATCAGTTTATATGATATCTGGGTTTCGCTTTCTGAAGTGAGTGACAATAAATAGTTGACTTTTTTTGATAATACTCCAATTTTTGAGACCTTTACATGCAAACAGTTTCTTTCGTGGATTTTTTTTTTAAACAAAAATCCTTCTTTTCATACTCATGTATGTGACTTTCTTATTCAAAACACGATCGAAAATGATAAATTGCTTGCGTTTGTTTAGCAAAATGAGATGGTGAACCGTAAAGTAATCGCAAAATAGGGAAAAATAATTGCACTTTTTTTGTGAATGGTTCAGTGCTGTGCTGACCTGCGGTAGAAAGTGGCCAGTCCTTCATGCTGCTTCTCTTTCACCTTGAACACACCGTCCAGACCGAAGGCGTCCAGAGTCGGAGTCAGACTGTCCATGAAAACACCTGAAGAGTCCAGAGAACAGAAACAGCTCAGTGAGAAGATAAATTCATACTTCAGGTCAAGGTTGTCAACAAAATGATGAAGAAATGATGAATTAAAGACAACAATTTTATCTTCAAATGCATTGAAAACGGAAAACACAGATAACTTGTTGAATTAAGCTTTAACTTCGTGTAGATTTGTTTTATTTTCTAATCATGTTTTCATGCATGTTCTGTTTCAAACCATTGACTGTATATAGAATAAACAGCGTGGCTCCGCCTGTCACCGTTCTACGTTTTTGAAGCCAAAAAACCCCGTTTCTCTAGCCGCCATGGTGCAGCCAGAGTCTGCGCAGTAGAGAATTTCCTGTGGAGCCAAGTAAAAAAGAGAAATAAAAATATTTATTTCTTCTTCTTCTTCAGGTTTAGTCTCCTTTTGGCTCTTTCCCGAAGTTTCTCATATCCCCGATAAAAACTACTCATGAACGGCAGCTGTCAACTATCGTAAAACGAAACTTATATCGCGGTTTTTAACGTCCAATAACTAATGAGAAACTAACTTCTCAGAAAAAAAAACACCTGAACACCATGCAGCCAAATGACATCATCATACCACCTTAGAGTAAAGATGAGAGAAACGTTTCTACCAGGTATCGTCATTTTTTAAAGTTTTCCCGGCTCATATCTGGAATACATGGGGAGGCGGGGCTTATGACCTATACTGCAGCCAGACACCAGGGGGCGGGGCTTATGACCTATACTGCAGCCAGACACCAGGGGGCGGGGCATCTGCTGGAGGCTTCAGTTTGAGCCGAACGTCGTTACGTCCACTCGTTATACAGTCTATGTTTCAAACAGACTTTTTCAGCTGGTGATAGTAAGAGATAAAAAGTAGCAGCTTTATGTTTTTTCTTCTTGTGATGTTTCTCCTGCTCACCTTTGTCGACCTCCTGCAGACACATGATGTCGGCGTTGTAGCCGCTCAGCTCCTTCTTGATCAGGTTGAGCCTGTAGTCCAGCTGCAGGGCGTAGGGGGCGCAGTACGGGTACAGCACCGTCTTCGATAACTCCGTCTGAGCGTAGATGTCAGCCAGGATGTTGTACGACATCACGCGTACGGACGGCCACGCCGCCTCTTTGGCCGTGTAGATGTGTCTGCTGTCGAACGTGCACACGCCCGGTCCGGCCTCCACGGCGCCCGCAGAGATCAGCTCCTTCACCAGGCCGCGGCGTTCTCCTTCTTTAGGCGTACAGAGAAGTTTGAGTCTGCAGCCGATGTCCTGGTTCGATGGGACGTGAACTCTTCCACTTCCAACCTCCGTCCAAACGGCGTCCTGACCTGGAGCTTCAGCCGCAGAGTCACAGCTGCATCAAAGACAAAAACAGGGAAATAAAGTCTTTAACTGAATATTTCTATGACATGAACCCCATTTTTTCTGCCCAACTAAAGTTAATATGTATGTCTTATACGTTCCCCATACACAAACTCACTCTAACTTCTCTGAATATTTTAGTTATTGGTCATTTTTCTGCTCTGAAGTGTCAAAACATCATGTGGGACAAACATCCTGCCTCAACTTTTATTAAGAAAAATGGTTTAAAATCCCTTTGAATATCTCCATTGGCCTATTCACTGACAAAATCATGAAGCATTTGCACTTTTATTTCCATCATAAAATAGAAACAAATGTTGTTCGAATATTTTAATTGTATAAAATATCACCCAGGGCGACCAAGAAAAAACAATTTTGGGACTTTAATTTAGAAACCAGCATAAGGACTCAGAGTATTTCATCAACCTGACACATCTGAGGAACTAATGAAACACCTGGGAGGTTATTAAGTCTTTCTCATCTTTGCAAATAAACTTATTTTATAACTACTGTAATGTACAAGCTACTTTTGGTTCTCATGTGGAGTGACTAAGTTTGATCTTCTCAAACCATTTATTTAATTAGTGATAATTATTGAACTATCAGTAATGTCACAGAGATATTTTAATTCTAAGACAACTTACGGCTGCCCCCAAAAAACTATTTTTCAAGGCAATTCCAGGGTACCTGCAGGTTTCTGTAAGTCAAATTCAGACTTTTTGAAGACCTTTTTAATGCCACCTTGAGTAAAATTTAAGACCAAAAACACCATAAATATAATACATCCTGCTGAATTACAACCAAATCATAACGTGTGTCACTCAATGAGACCGATCTAAGTTTATTTTTGTCTGTTTATTGAACATAAAGTGATCCTCAGTGCTCTCTGGTTAATGGCTGAATAGTCACAGACTGGTTAACAAGGATGCAGAAAACAATTTATATCAGCAGCTTGGAAGACAGTATCTGCTCTACATCTCAGGTAAAGAGTCTGGGTGTCATCCTCGATAGCACCCTCTCCTTCACATCTCACATCAACAACATAACCCGGTCAGCTTACTTCCACCTCAGAAACATCAACCGCCTGCGCCCCTCCCTCACCCCACACACCACCGCCATTCTGGTCCACAGCCTAGTCACCTCCCGCCTGGACTATTGCAACTCCCTCCTGTTCGGTCTCCCCCAGAAAATTCTCAATAAACTTCAGCTGGTTCAGAATTCAGCAGCTCGCATTATTTCCAGGACTCCACCCACCCATCACATCACTCCCACCTTGCAGTACCTTCACTGGCTCCCCATCACAAACCGCATTCATTACAAAATCCTGCTCCACACCCACAAAGCCATCCACCACCTCACCCCCCCGTACCTCTCTGACCTCATTCATATCTCTGTTCCTGCCCGTACCCCCCGATCCTCTTCATCTCTCCATCTCTCTGTCCCCTCTGCTCGCCTTGTCACCATGGGGGGCCGAGCATTCAGCCGCTCGGCCCCCCAGCTATGGAACTCACTCCCACCTGACCTCCGCAACACTCAGTCCTTACCCCTGTTCAAATCCAGACTCAAAACCATCTGTTTAAACTCGCCTACTCCCTCTGACCTTTCACCACCATTGCACTGTTTTGTATTTTAATTTATTGTTTTATATTGCATTATATTGTATTGCTTGTTTTATCTGTTTTAGTCATCTTTTAATGCACTTATTCTTGTAAGGTGACCTTGAATGCCATGAAAGGCGCCCTTAAATAAAATGTATTATTATCATCTCCTTCTCAGAAAGTCTCACAAAAAAGCATTGAAACATCAACAAATCCTGCCCTAACATTTTTAAGACCTTCGAGTTATTCAGTTAATACCATAATATAACATTTTAATAAATTTAAGACTTTTTAAAGAACCTGTTCTAAAAAACCCTGTTTTCTTCTCATTCAACAATAAAAACACTTAAATCTCTTATCTCTTTTTTTTTTCTGCATAAATACATGTGTACACTGCATTCCAAATGTTTGAACAATGGCTAAATGTATATCATTATTTTCAGTATTTTAAAAACACCTGATCAAAAGTCTCAGGGACCCATATACGAGTATCAGGGGTTTGTTTTTGTTATCCCCTCAATCATTTCTGTGAAAGTTTGGACTTTTCCTCTGACAACAATGCGTCTATATCAATACCAAAATGTAAAATCAACAGTTCAAATGACCAAATCAATTGTAGTCGATTCTCTCAGACAATTCTATAAATTTGATTCAAGCCAATGTGCAGAAAGTTCAGATATCAATAAATCTCTGCTCACCTTTTTCTTGAGGCCTCCTGAATTGTCTGAAAAATCAAGCTACAATTCTTCCCTCCATGTCCAAATGCACGGACTTTGAGAGAATGTCGTTCCAAGGGTCACGGCACCAATTGTTAGAAATTACCCAGTTCTTTAGACGATCACCTCCCAAGAATCAGGTGAAGAAGAACAGTTCCTCAGTTCAGCATTTATTCAGGTCACAGATAAAGTTTACAGCGCTGGTCTCTCCCCAAAGAGTGAGCCCCGATCTCCGGGGATATTGGACATTTATAACATTCATTGGCTACGCCTATACAGAGGTTGAGTTACCTAAACACCAGAATATTATTGTCCATTAACAATGACTGACACGGCTGTCTCAACCCACAGCTGGTGTCAGACTTTAGAGAGATGTGCTATCAAAGTGTGTGAGTGTTGGTAGAGCATGTAACTATGTGAAGGTTCTGACAGGTCATATCATCCTTGAGGATGATTAAGATGTCTAATAGACTGTGTAACACTAAACAAAATACCGAGCTATCTGTCTACAATTCATATCAACCTTGTGAATAATATTATTAAATATAAAATATTGCCCGCCTTCGCCCATCTCTCTCCTTCCCCGCAGCTGAAACCCCCATCCACGCCTTCATTACCTCACGCATCGATTACTGTAACAGCATCATCTACGGTTCACCATCCACCCTCCTCAATAAACTTCAGTATATCCAGAACTCCGCCGCCCGCCTCCTCACTCACACCCGTCACCCCCATCCTTTATAACCTGCACTGGCTCCCCATCCCGTACCGCATTAAATTCAAAATCCTTTTTCTTACTTACAAAGCCCTCCATAACCAGGCCCCCTCATACCTTACCAACATGCTCCACCCCTACACCCCTCCACGTCCCCTCAGCTGCAAACCTCCTCACTGTCCCTAGGACCAAGCACCGAACCTGGGGGGACAGAGCCTCCTCTGTTGCTGCCCCCTCTCTTTGGAACTCACTACCACAACAAATCCGGGACTCTGCTGACCTCACCACCTTCAAAACCAGATTAAAAACTCACCTGTTCTGCTTTCAACTCCATAGAAACTCATCACCCCTAGTTCATCCTGTTTACTCATTTTCTTCTGTCCATTTCCTTTTTTTTAAAATTGTTTTTAACCTGCACTGTTTTTATTTTTACCATGTGAAATATTGTTTTATCTGTTTGTTCTTTTTAACTTTTGAATGTGAAGCGACTTTGAGTTTTTGAAAAGCGCTTTATAAATAAAATTTATTATTATAAATTTATTATTATAATTAAGATGCCTAACATGCAGTGTAAGACTAAGTAAAATGCTCAGCAGAACTTGCAAGGTCTATCTAAGAGAATATAAATCAAAGAATAATACGACATTACCTTGTTGTGTTTTCCTTGAACCATGTGAACTCAGAGTCCTGCAGGTTTCCAAACTCCACCTGCAGGTGTGGGCAGACAGGAAACCCAGCCAGCAGAGACCCTGGCAGCTCTGCGTGGGTCAAAGTGGGAACATTCCTCTGCACTGAGTATTTCAGGTCCCCCACCTGCAGCACAGCCCCCTCCTGCCAGGCCTCACAGTTCAGCACCGTCTCCTCCACCTCTCCCCCCTCAAAGAGCAGCTTCACCACCCTGGGCCCCGGGGCCTCACTCTGCTGCTGGTCCCGGTTCTTCCTGGACTTCTTGGCCTTTCCCTGACCCTGGTTGGTGCTGAGGGAGATCCGGGTCAGGACTTTCCCCACAGCCTCGTCCTGGTCCCGCAGCATGTGTCTGTGGCTCCCGTCCAGGCAGAGGGAGATGGTGAGTTTGGGCTCCCCGGGGACGCACCGCACCACAGCGGGCTCCATCCTCCGGACCACGCCGGGATCCGAGCTCCGGACCCGGGGAAAACTGGAGGTCCGGACCCGGGGTGAGGAGGCGAAGAGGCGGCGAGGGAGAAGACTGAGAGCAGCGGAGCAGCGGTTCAACATGAAGTCTACACCCACACTAAACTACACCTGTAACATTTGACACTAAACCACAGGTGGAGCGAGCACCTGATGACGTCACCGGGTTACGGAAGAATCCTAATGCTACACAAGTTAGCATCGATGCTAACGGTTTAAACTGACCCGGAGAGAAAACAGGCGAAACAACGTCACAAATTCAAACCTTGACTGTCTAAATTAAAAAATAAAAATCGTTCGGGTATTAAAACATAAACCTGTTTCTTCAAAAAACGTTTCCTTTCTTGTTCTGTGTGTTTTTAAATCGGTTCGTTAACTGTCAGTACCGCAGCATGGAATTCTTCTTCGTTTTGTTTTAAAGGCACAACTAACGCTTCAGTACACGTCACCGCCACCAAGCGGACAGGAGGGGTACTGCAACCACTAAACCAAAATAAAAACAGTTTAATCCCAATTTTTTTCCATGGAAAATAACTGCATAATTTTCATTCTTTAGACCATCCAGGTATGGGAGAAAGTGCCAAAATTTAATGCGTCATTGATTTATCAAAATTGGAATTAAATACATGAATGTGTTATTAAATGTGTCATTAGTTGATTGACATACAATCCATTTTAGGCAGGGGTAATAATAATAATACATTTATTTTATATCGCGCTTTTCAAAGTACTCAAAGACACTTTACAGATTAAAAGAAATTAAAATCCAACAAGCAAGAAAGCAAACAAAACAAGCAGAGACAATGAAATCCACCAAGTAAAACAAACAAGTAAAACAAAACAGACAAGCAAAAGCAAAAGCACAGCGCAGTGTAAAGCATGATAAAATGTGACAAGACAAAGATGTGATCAATAGTTAAAAGCAATTCTGAAAGATGGGTTTTGAGCTGGGATTTGAATGTGGTAAGGTCAGTGCAGTTGCGGATGTGTTTGGGTAATGAGTTCCAGAGAGAGGGGGCAGAGAAGGCCCTGTCACCCCAGGTTCGGTGCTTGGTCCTATGGGGCGGAGAGAGAAGGTTGTCATGACCAGAGCGTAGGCTACGAGGTGGGTTATGGGGGTGAAGCAGGTCAGTGAGGTGGAGGGGGGGGCAGGTTATGGAGGGTGAGGGTGAATATAGAGTTGAATTCTTGCTGGTACTAAACCTTCAAGTACATTTCTGCCAGTTAAAAAAAATAATGAAAATTTTGCTTTTTTTTAATTTTTTTTTTTACCCCTATAGTCTGTAAATTTTGAGATAAAACGTCAAAATTGTTACTTAAAAAGTCAAAATTTGAGACAGAATATCAGATTTTTTTTAGATAAAAAGCTGAAATCATGGGGGAACAAGTCAAAACGTCAGGTGAGAAATTTAAAAATTTTAGATAGAGCATAACATTTTTTTCGATAAAGAATCAGAACTTTGAGATGAAAAGTTGAAATCATGAGGGCGAAAGTCAAAATGTTTTAGATAAAAGGTAAAAAACTGGAGGCAAGGTGTCAAAATTTGAGAAAAAAAGCCAAAACTATGACTCAAAAAGTCAAAATTTCGAGGTAAGATATCAGAATTTTTAGATAAAAAGTTGAAATCATATGGAAAAAAAGTCTCTGTATAGGGATTTAAACACAGAACAGGCAGTTCAGAAAGAATTAAGGAGAAGTTGAAAGTAATTTTTAAACTGTCAAAGTACTGTAGTTTTCATGACTGCACATTGCTAACAGATCTATTTGCTGACCCAGATTTGCCAGAAAACAAAACAAAACAAAACAAAACAAATTGATTTTAATCCCATTTTTCCCCCAAGGAAAATAGCTGCATTATATTTCATTCCTTACACCAGGTATGGGGCAAAGTGCTAAAATTGAAATATGTCATTAATTAATCAAAATTGGAATTAAATACATGATTGTCTTGTTAAATGTGTCATTAGCTCATTAATATACCAATTCGTTTTAGGTTAAAAAAAAGCATATGTTATTATTTTACTCATTAATTTATGGTCCTTGTGTTGCAGTGGCTCATGAATTTATTGTGCCTGTCAACCTAGCCCTTGCCCAACAAAGTCAGTAAAAACACATTTATGTATTTAATTAAAATTTTAATAAGTTAACGACAGATTTGATTGATTATTCACTGATTTATTTGTTGCTTTTTTTTATTTAAGTACTTTTAGTCTTCCAGGGTATGGAAGACTAAAAGTGCTGTAACAGAAAATGTGATATATCATTATATTTTTATGTTATTATCAAAGTTATTTAATAAAGTCTTATCGACATAGTCATCATAATGTTGTAGTCTATTTATTTTTCACTTATTTTTTTATGTAATTATCTTTATCATAATTATTGTTTTTATTATTTTGTTACTATTATTATCATCATCATGGTATAGTCCCACTTTCATTTAGATTTAATTTTCTTATTTCAATTTTTATTATTTTGACTTAATCTGAGTCTGAATCTTTTATAGCGTACGTCCATAACAGTAGAAAAATGAATTTTTCCCTGGAGATCAATTAAGTCTGAGCTCAACTCAACATCAAGTCTTTTAATGTAGTGCAGAAACAGGGAATCTGTGTATTTATTTAACAACTTTCTGCTGCAATAATCAGTAGTTTCTGGTTATTTTCTCGAGATATAAATCAGTTTGTCTTGTTATCCTATGATAACTCTCCCAGTTTTTGATGGTAACAGATTAATTTCACTTTTTTCTGCATCAAGAAAGAGCAAAGGCATATGTTAATTTGCTGATGTTTTTATTAAATTCTCTGTAAGACAAATACAGAAACTCACTGTTAGGCAAATAAAAAACGATAGAAATATATATTCATAAAAATCTACTCCTGAGCTGAGTGTGTATGATCACAACAGAAGAAATAATCAAATTTTTGGGTGTTTTTTCAGTCTCTTGGCTTTGCTACAGAACGTTTTTCTCGGCGGCGTTCTCCATGCAGCAGTGATCGTGGGGGTGTTCGGGGTTGGGGGGGAAGTAGACGTGGGCCTTGTGGTCGTCTTCGTGCTCGATGTGTTTGAGGTGGATGACCATGTGCAGGGCGTAGGCCAGGACCAGCAGCAGGATGAGGGAGGTGATGAGGCCCATGAGGATGGCGGGGGTCAGGAAGGTGGCGCAGTCACTGGGAGGAGAGAATTTACCTGAGCTGACGTTGAACGCCTGAATCTGAGGAGAGAATTTAGACTCAGATCTGAGGAGAAGAAGCAAAGAAAGTAGATGAACGAACCTGTTTTACCTGGAAGTTGGTGAAGGTGACGCTCCAGCGGCGTGCGTGCTCGGTGCTGGGCAGCAGCAGGGCGCTGTGGCGCTGCAG
The DNA here is from genome assembly GCA_008086565.1 of Thalassoma bifasciatum. Taxonomy (NCBI): domain Eukaryota; kingdom Metazoa; phylum Chordata; class Actinopteri; order Labriformes; family Labridae; genus Thalassoma; species Thalassoma bifasciatum. The sequence continues at coordinate 97,845 of RPOG01000488.1, read as the reverse complement.
GCTGCTGACGTGGAGGCAGTGGTAGGAGGAGGAGGTGGGGGCGTACACCTCGGTGGCGTTGAACACGACCTCTTCAGATTTGTTGTAGCTCAGAGAGACGCTGTCCACGGAAAACCACCACTGACCTGAAGACTCGTAGAAAGTGTTGGAGAGCTGCAGCCTGAGGAGACCAGGAGGAAAAGTTTGAGAAAATCAGAGGAAATTAGCTCAAGGTCAAAGCTGTTGGCATCAATTAAACCTTTAGAAAGACTCAGGCTGTTTTCAAAACCGCCAACTATCCTCGTAGTAGGTAGTACGCACTACTCTGGATTTCTTTCTTTTTTTTTTTAATTTTTTTTTTTTAATTTAGAACAGCAGGTCGTTACTACGGAAGAGGATTAGGGCCACTGAAAAAAAAAAAAAAAAATTCCAAAAAAAAAAAGTCA